>ML826740.1:0-20874 GCA_009831015.1 Picea engelmannii
TTTCTTATATTCTTGACATGTGTCCTTTGGAGTCCTATCCATGCTTCTCCAATACCAATGACTTCCTCAAAGTGGAAAAACATCCCCTAAAGGGGTGACGTCCTCCTAAAATAGGGTTTAATTTGTGCAAAACGTGAAATTTTAAGTGAATTGTTTAATATTACTTTGTTAAGGGGGGAAGATTAGGGTTTTTGACCCCTAATATTGTGTTTTACTCAATTTGTGGACAAGCTATGTTAGCTACATTTTAATCATAACTCTCCCTCTTGTGAGAGGCCTTGGTCTGAAATTTGTGCCACACTTGGACATTTTTATCTCGTGTGCACTTGTTTATGGCTATATTGATGAATGTTTGATGGAGGAGTGAGGCACTAGCCTTAGATTATGTTTTTCTATCTCTTATGGTGGATTATCTTGACATTTCTCTTGATCTTGGTATGGTTTTCTACTATTATGCTATCATTTTTTTCAAGTCAAGTATCGTTATGCTAGGAGCTAGGTGGGAAGTATAAGGGAATACACCCCACCATAGTCTTCATAATTTTATTTCTTCATCTCATTGATTATACAAGGGTTTGCTAAGAGAAGTATAAGGGAACACACCCTCTTATCTTAAACCCTCGCCTAAATAAACTTGCCTTGGGAAGTAAAAGGGCTTACACCCTCAAGGAGGTAGCTTATTTAAGATATTTGTTTATTTAAATCCATTAACCCAATATTAAAGGCACTAGTCATACTTTTTTGCATTGGAGATATAAAATCATTGCATTGGGAAACAATTTTTTTGGTCTTTTGAAAGGTTTCTTTCTTGAAGTTGATTTGCCTCATTGAGAGGAGTATTCCCCCAATAAGGCATCCCCTCTCTTCCACTATAATTGATGTTACAAAATTTAACCTACAACCATTAGGGCTGCATAACCCTAGCTACTAACACTCTCATAACTCCTAAACTAACCCTAGAATAACTCTCTAACTTCACTCACCTAGTCTACTAATTATTGTGCATCTTTTGGGCTGGATCTTGGCACTTTTTCATGGTTTATTTTGCTGTTGCATGCCACTGAATGCTACAACCATAAAGATGAAATTTTATGCAAAAAACACGTGTTTACAACAACCATCTTATCTAGCTTCTTAAGTGCCATTTTTCAACCTATATTAATTGCTAATCTTGATGTTGATTTACTTAACTAGTTTAGATCTTTGTGTGCTGATTTATATGTTTTATTTGCTGATATAAACTGTCGTTTACTACTGAAAATTAGGAAATTTTTTTTTATCTTGTTGATCCAACTAACATATATCATTTCAAAATGTCTTTTCTTGTGTCTCGGACAGGTACAATCATCTGGAGAATTACTATACTTGTGGGGCAACAATTACTTGACTTACAAGGCATATTTTCCCACCTTTCATCCCACTTAGACTTGACCTATAGGGGATTCATTTCCATCCATATCCATCTCCATATAAATCCCTTAGGTTCATCGGGATCGCCTCCCTAGAGTGACCTAGTCACTCTTGAATTGCGAGACCCACATTGAGGTGACATTGTGTGTAGGATTCCCAAGTTGTGGCACTTGATTTGTGGTTGGGTTGGGCTTTGCCCAGCATACAACTTGCGCTATAAAATTTTGGTTCCATTTTGAGGGAATATTTTGAATCTTCTTTGTACCCTAATGACACTTTGGTAAGATATCCCAAAGCCTTTCCCTTAGCTTACCTAGCGACTCCACCCAAGAAACGTTCTCTTTCCACCTTTCTTGATGAGTTCATTTTGAAATTCATTGAATCCACCTTCCTAGAACCCTTCTTTCCCCAAAAATTTCCCCCCTGGGAGGTTCAAGCCTTCTAAGGTTTACCAAAGAAGGCCTCCTCTCAAGTCTCTCATTTCTAAAACACTTTTCCATAAATCTCTTCCCCTTGCTCCGATGGCTCGCCCTTGGGCAAGAGACCTCTACAAACCCCTTAACATGGCCACTATCCAAGGTTGCCCTAACAAGATGTCAACAACAATAATAAGTGGTTTCCAAAGTTCCCAGGAAACAATGTGATAACTATCAAGGACCACATTTATGTCATGGGCCAAGATATGGACAATGTAGGTATTGATCATGAAGATGTGGTCATGAGACTATTCACTTCATCATTGTCTGAAGAAGATCTTGATTGTTTCAAGGGACTCCCTGATAATTATATCATGACCTATGATTCTTTTTCCTCCTTATTTAAAAGAAAATGGTTGAGAAAAGTAGATGGTGGGACACTTGGAACTCAGTTCAATCAAATAAAAAAAAAGGAGAAAGAAATGGTAAAGGAATTAATTTCAATATTTGACAGGTTGTACAATCAAATTCCAGCAGATTACTGTCCTACAACATCATCTGTTTGTATCCTTTACATGAATTCCTTTGAATGGAAGTTATGATACATTCTTAAAGATAAAAACCCCACATCATTGGTAGAGGCTAAAGAATTTAGTATCGAAATTGAAGAGAATCTCCTTGATTAAAAAATAGAACCTTTTCAGTATCCCCGCAACAAGACAGAATCAAGGACGAAGGTTTCCAACAATAGTGTTCATGATCTGATTGCTCTCCCAACTCAGAAGATAGAGCAAATGAATACTCAGATTGTTCAGGTGTAGAATAAACTTATGAACCGTATGACTACAGTGGAAAGAAATCAACCTGCGCCTAGACCTCTGTTTTCTAGACATCAGAGAGATGCCATATATTTGAAGGTAATGAAACAACTTGGTTTGAAGACAACTCGAACTTATGGAAATGTTTGTGATATTGATTCAAGAAGAGTTAAGGTCTTAGGAGTATGTGAAGATGTTGAGGTATTTTTGATAGATTTTCCACATATCAGTGTCCTCATGGACATATTGGTGATCGATGTCCCTGATGCTTGTGGGATGCTCTTGTCAAGGACCTGGTCCTCAGCCCTTGAAGGTTTCCTTAGTATGAACATTACACATGCATATATTCCCATGGGCGATGACACATATGAGATATTACATAAAAGGGAAAAGAAAGATACACATGTGATGAATTTGAGGGGCCCCAATTATGTCAGTGAACACTACCATGATATGCCTCCAAAAATTATTGAGTATGATCCATCTGAGTTACCCTTCATGCAGGAAGATTCAGTAGACTCTAGATATGGTTCTACCATGGGAATATAAAAAGAAGGCCGCACAATACCATAGGAAGGAGCTGGAATCTATTCATTTATACAAAAGGAAGATGAGAAGAATGAAGAATTCATCGAAGATACAGTCCACACAGAGCCTCTACATGATAAGTGTACACCTTGCATTGATTTCAATGAAGGAAGTCTTGTGCTCATGTGGGACAAAAGAAAGGGCAAGCCCATATATGAACATAAAGATAACAATTCATGGCTTGGCCCTTAGGACATCTCAAATAATTCTGACAAAGAAAAGTACTATATGACAACATTAGACGAGAGAAAGATGTCGCTACGAATAGATGGGTCTCTTCTCCAACCTCAAATCCAGGTCACATGACTTCTTCAAGGCCCGTGCCCTAGGTAAGTAGGCAAGTCATTTTGATTCCCTGCATTTGCATCTTGATTGCTCATACTATTTTAGATTCATTTCATTTTAATTTTTCTCTACTTGCATATTGATTTCATGCTTAGCTTAGAATTTGTTTTTGAAAAATGTCAAAATTTTCATTTTCTAGCTTAGTTGGTTTCAATTATGATCATATGGGCATAAGGATGAGTAGGCCATACTACACTTGACAGTTTGATTTTTCCTTCCAGGCACATGTATACCAGGAGATGTCATGGTTCTCATGCACTCTACGATGAGCACATGTCCCCAAGAAGGAGCCAAATGTTATCCACCACACCAGCTGGCTTCCAGAAGGAAGTGGGCCTTGCTCCATGAGGCACAAGTCAGTATTATGGTGAGAATCATTTCAATATTTAAGCCATTTGATTATGTTGTATCTTATCTTGCTCTAGATTTCATATGTGCTTGTACATTATGTCTTTTGCCCCGCTTCACCTTGGTGGTTGACATTGTGCCCTAGTAAGTGGTTTTCCTTGGGGATGGTTTTGTTACTAGGAACTCCCTTAATGATCCATCGTACCATTACCGACCATAATTACCACTGTCCATAATTATTCTCCTCCATTTCCTTATCTCTTGGGATTTTAGGGTGCATTGAACCAAGAAGGGGTTGTCCCTCATTCTATGGGAAGAATGGGTTATGGCCTAGAGGGTTTGATGTTGGGTAAAATATAAAATCCTTATATAAACCTTCTATATGCTTCTCCCAGGGATCACCCAAGAAAGAAATGAAACACTTATCTTTGAATAAAGGGGACCCACCATATAATAAAGAATGCTTAAAAGGTTAGATGAAGGATAGGAGGTCTCATCATGAGCCAACCTATCACTTCCATGGATATCTAGTGGTATGAAATTACCATCATCTAGTCACCAAACCAGGTTAATGGCTCTCAGCTGCATGGTTGAGAGAAAGGGGGTCTCATCATGAGCCATCCTTCTCATTGCCATTAGGTGTTTGTGGGTGACATTTCCATCATCTGGTCACCATGCTAGGGTAGTGACCTTCAACCTCTCCTTATGCTATATTCAAAGAAAATAAAGAATGAAATATAAAAGGAAATTGATGGGCTTGTAAAAAGTGCATTGCGGACAAAGGTTCCACACACCCTCTACAAAGGCCCCCATGAATGAGACACTACAACCCCTTGTATGTCATGATCCCTATGCCCATTGAGTCTTGACCCCAACTACTTCATGCAATTTACATGGCTTAGAGAGGGATCTCTTGGAAACTCTCCTTGATCTAGGGCAAGACCTACCCAATAGGACACCTCGCCAACCCTCCCATACTCAAGCTTGACAAGTTGCATAGTGTATTTGAGTTGTTAATTGTTTGATATAGTGATCTTTGATGCACATGCTTAGATGAATTATTTACTGATTGGATTCACTTATGATGATGTTATGACTTGAGATCCTTGGAGGTCGTGCTCATTTGTTTTTGCAGGACCTAGTTGGTGGACAATTTTGGGAGAACAAGCCTAGCTTGGGCTTCCATGGGGCCACAAGCCCACAGGTCGGATGCCAGGGGCCCGCATGGAAGATTAGAGAGATAAGACTTGAAAGTCCTTGATGATGACTTGGAAAACCTATCCCACCCATTACTTGCCAAACTATTTTCCCAGGAGGGGCAAAGCGTTCTACTTTTGAGCTTGACGTCATGCTTTTGGGGGATAGGGCATGGTGGTGAGGTGCCACTCTTTACACACATGGATGTTTGAGGAGGAGAAGGGTCTTCACCATGATGAAAGTGCATATATGCTTGACATGTGGCCTTTGGAGGCCTATCCATGCTTCTCGAATACCAACGACTTCCTCAAAGTGGAAAAACATCCCCTAAAGGGGTGACATCCTCCTAAATTAGGGTTTAATTTGTGAAAAATGTGAAAATTTAAGTGAATTGTTTAATATCATTTTATTAAAGGGGAAAGATTAGGTTTGTTGATCCCTAATATTGTGTTTTACTCCTTAATTTGTGGACAAACTATGTTAGCTACATTTTGTATAAATAAGGATCATAAGATCTCATTTTAATCATAACTGTCCCCCTTGTGAGAGGCCTTGGTCTGAAATTTGCACCACACTTGGATATTTTTATCTCTTGTGCACTTGTTTATGGATATATTGATGAATGGTTGATGGAGGAGTGAGGCGCTTTCCTTGGATGATGTTTTTCTAGCTCTTATGGTGGATTATCTTGGCATTTCTCTTGATCTTGGTATGGTTTTCTACTATTATGCTATCATTTTTTCAAGTCAAATGTTTCTATCCTAGGAGCTAGGTGGGAAGTATAAGGGAATACAACCCCACAATAGTATTCATCCTTTTATTGCTTCATCTCATTGATTATACAAGGGTTTGCTAAGATAAGTATAAGGGCATACACCCTTTTAGCTTAAACCCTATCCTAGAGAAACTTTCCTTGGGAAGTAAAAGGGATTACACCCCCAAGGAGGTAGATTCTCTAAGATCTTTGTTTATTTGACTCCATTAACCTAATAGTAAAGGCACTAGTCATATTTTTTTTCATTGGAGATATAAAATCATTGCCTTGGGAAACAAAATTTTTGATTGTTTGAAAGGTTTCTTGCTTGAAGTTGATTTTCCTCATTGAGAGGAGTCTTCCCCCACAAGGGCATACCCTCTCTCCCACTACTCTAGTTTATGTTACGAAATTTAACCTACATCCATTAGGGATGTATAACCCTAGCTACTAACACTCTCATAACTCCTAAACTAACCCTAGACTAGCTCTCTAACTTCACACACCTAGTCTACTAACAAGGGCACATCTTTTGGGATAGCTCTTGGAAAATTTTCATGGTTGATTTTGATGGTACATGCCATTGAATGATACATCCATAAGGATGCAATTTTCTTCATAAAACACGTGTTTACAACAACCATCTTATCTAGCTTCTTAAGTTCCATTTTTCAGCCTATATTCATTGCTAATCTTGATGTTGATTACTTAAATATTTTAGATATTTGTATGCTTATTTGAATGTTTTATTTGCTGATATAAACTGTCATTTACTGCTGAAAATTAGGGACAATAAGATTAAATTTCTGATCCAACTAACATATATCATTGCAAAGTGTCTTTTCTTTTGTCTCAGGCAAGTACAATCATCCGAAGAAGTACTATACTTATGGGGAAACAATTACTTGACTTACAAGGCATATTTTCCCACCTTTCATCCCACTTAGAATTGAACTATAGGGGATTCATTTCCATCCATCTCCATGTCCATATCAATCTCCCTAGGGTCACTGGTATCACCTCCCTAGAGTGACCTAGTCACTCTTCAAGTTCGGGACCTCCATTGAGGTGACATTGGGTGTAGGATTCCCAAGTTGTAGCACTTGATTTGTGGTTGGGTCGGGATTTTTCCAGCCTACAACTTGCGCTATAACACACACCATGGAGAATATCGTTAAAATACTAATTCATAGTAGGTGGAAAAGAATGATTAATAATAATAATAATAATCTAATTTTAAGGTCATGGTCAAGCCAGACACCAAATTGGTGTATGAGACCCCCTATTTTGTAGGACAAGGGATCCCCTCCCAATGATTTGACTGGTAAAGTCTACAGAGGTATACATACCCTAACTCCCTCATGAATGATTTATTTAAAATATAAAAATGATTAATACTTTAAGTAAGTGAGAAACTCATGTATTATTCATGCTAATTGGAAAAAATGATTAATGCTTGAAGTGAGTTTGGGAATCTCATGTATTACTAATTTAATTGTAAAATTGGGAAATTAGTTTTGTGAGAGAATCCAACTCACAAATTAGTTTCCTAAGTTTAAGGAGAAATTAGTTTCCTGGTCTCAAGGAGGAAGTTAAGGCATGATTTGGTTTGGACTCTTCCTCACTTTATCACAAGTGGTTTCCTAGTCTCAAGAGTTGGTTGATATGATTTATCATTTTTTTCCTTGAGTTGTTATTAGATACTAAATTTGTGGATCTTGTCTCCTTGAGTTATGGAGTTAAGGAAAACTATATAAACTCCTTATGAAATCTCTAGGTTTCACCTTTGGATGAATCCTTTATGGATCATTCCTTGGTGGAGAGAGAGTTCAAATGTAGTGTAACACACCCAATCCCCTAAGTATCCTTTTAAGGGATGATATGTTGGAAGTTTTTTCTTTTCTCAACTAATCCCAACTCTTTTCTTCCCCAGTTCGTTCTTGTTATGCTCATTGAGAGATTTCCAACAGTGGTAAATTTTCTCAAAATTGAGCTCTATATTGAAATTTATGGCCTTTACAAGGTTCTTAGGCCCTCTGCCTCTCTACTCCTCTCATTGATGGACAATCATAGATGTAAGTCACAGTCTCTCGATGGATGGTTGATATTGATTCAGGCCTAAAATTCCCTCATCTAGTAGACCCCACTCATCTTTCCCACCGATGGGTAAGTGACACTTGATGCTCTAAACTCACTCCCGCTATCCTATTGGCATACCATGTCAACCATGACTTTATTACTACATTCTTTTGATGTGAACATGGATTATGGCAGATTGATGGCTATTGTGAAGCCTCTGCATTAACCGACCTATGGTCAAGATATTCCCTCTATAGGATTCACACTCCTTAGCCATTGGAGGATTACTTTGAATCCTTCGAAGTTGTGCTCCGATAGAAGTCGACATTGGGCCAACTCGACTCATATGTAGTCTAGTCGCCTAATCAACTACTGACATGCGTCTTCACATTAACACTCCCCATCAACTCTAACCCCTTCCGACTCACTAGTGATATCCGTAATGATCAACGACTTAAATTTCATTCCTCCTTCTTCCAGATCTATGGTTCACACTAGCCTAACTTCAATATTTTTTCTTCAGAGTTATTCTCATAGCACATGAGATTTCCTTCCGAAGGCCTCACTTCAACGAGTTTGTTTTGGAGTTTCTTGTTCGGAGTCCTTCCCATGATGTTTGAGGGATCTCTCTAATGCGGCGAATCTGACCACCCATTTATCAACGGTCATGGTCTCTTCAGATCAACGGTTGTGGTTCTTTGTTGACCAACACAAGGTTTATAGAGTCATGATTGTTCGCTCTAAGGACTTTTCTAGTTTCTAAATCCTACAAGACTTTGGTTTTTGTCCTCAAGGAATCAAGATGACTCTACGACCAATACCACTATCAAACGTAAGGCTAGGGCCTTCCATGATTTGCAGACTCTCCACAAAGGGAAAAAAATAAAATTTATATATATATATATATATTCAATCAAGTAGCAATTTATATTTATTCATTTTTACGATCTCAACAAGCATTAATATACATCAAAACATAGCTCATCTTATATCATTCAACATCATAGGTTAAGTGCACAAGATACTCTTAGAATCAAACATTCACATTTACTAACACACGTTCATTCTATTCATGATCATTCACATAAATCATTCATGGTCGGTTTCAGTACAAATGAACACTTATTTGGTAAGGAAATAATCTAATCCAATTGAATGAGAGAGAACAACTTTCCTCCCAACCTTAGGCCTTGTTGTAGAGTCACTTCCTACAACACGCTACCCCCATTCCAATCCATAATACCACCAAGGAAATTGACTCAACGGGGTTCCAAGTCTGCGATGATCCAATAAGGTTACTCTCCTTCTTCCTCTGACAAAACACAAGTTTCCACCTCCCACTGAGATTTGGGTCTCTATAGGTTTATTAGATGATTCCTCAACTGAATTTCCTCTACACAAGGGAGTCCCTTCACTGCTTAATAGTCCCTCGACGATCTCCCCTTACCAGTGTCGGGTTTTGTCCAATAAGCACCAAGCTACAACCCACTATTTCTCCAGTTCATCAATCTGGGTCATCTATGTTCAAGTTTATCATCAACAATTTGGAAAATCTTCATATTTTATTTCTCAATAAACACATATGTGCTTCTGCGCTCCGTTGCTTGTCCTTGATCCTTTTATTCTCGATCTTCTATTGCCCTAGTTTTTCAAATTTGGGTATTGTCTAGGTATTTTTTGTAGGGTCTCTCCTCCTCTGCATGTCTGTGTTTTTTTATATTCTCTCATCCTACGCACATTGTGTTTTTCCTTCTCCATTCTTCTTCTCCATCTCCTTGAGATATCTACAATGTTGTGCAGACATAACCTGCAGTCTACCCTTTACAATATGAAGGGGCGGTTTGTGGTACCTTCCCTGTCAATGATTCAATTGGTCATTCCCTCTCTGCATGGGACAACTATCAGAGTCATTACTACTCAACAACCTCTATGATATTCCTTTTAATGATCACGTGGTATCCTCCATCAGACTGGTGTGTTGGTGGGTGAAATAATCATGTTTGTAAGTATAGATTAGCTTGCTATGCAAGCTTCCTATTTTCTTCACTGATGCACCTCATCTCCATTTCACTCAACCATCCCATAAGTCCTCTACCTCATCAATTTCCTTTGGTGTATAATGGATAGTGATTATTGAGGTTGTTCCCTCTCAATCAACAATTTCGTTTTTATATTAAATCAAAACACAATTACACACCTCATATTGTTAACACTTCAAGTTTGTGCATGATTACAGTCTTAGGATAAAAAAAAGGGTGTTACATTCCCCTTCCCCTTAAAGAAACATCGTCCTCAGTGTTTAAAATACCATGCATTTACAATTATATAGTAAAAAAAATGGGCATGCCAATCTCATGGCATCTTTGAGCTCCCATGTAGCTTCATCGGCTCTAAAGTGATTCCATTACACCTTGAACTGCACGATGGGTCAGTTCTATAGCATTATTTCTTTCCTACCTAGGATGTGTTGGGGATCTAGTTGGAAGTCTCCCTTTGGTTCCACCTATATTAAAATCCAATCAATAACGTGATTAGGATCATGTACATATTTCTTTAACAAAGACACATGGAATACATTATGTGCTCTAATATTAGGTGGTAAAGCAAGTCTGCATGCTATTGGTCCTATTCTCTTTAGGATCTCAAATGGTCCACAATATCGGGGGGAAAACTTAGCACACATCCCCATTTTCATGGTACTTCTCTTGGGATTTACCCGAAGATACACATGGTCTCCTATTTTGAACTCTGTGGGGGTTCTCTTGCCATCAACGTAGCTCTTTTGTCTATCCTGGAAATTTTTCATATTTTTCCTTATCTGAACCATGGCTTAGTCCATTTCCTTTAGTAATTCAGGTCCAAGTGTAAATTTTTCCACTGGATTATCCCTACTAATTGGAACTCTGCACTTCCTACCATACAGAGCCTCAAATGGGCTCATTTTCAATGATTCTTGATCACCATTGTTGTATACAAATTATACCAAAGGTAGATACTCTTCCCATTGCTTGGGTTTATGCATGACATGCATTCATAGGATATCCTCTAGCACTATTTTCACCCTTTCGTTCTTACCATCCATTTGAGGATGGTAGGACGTGATAAACACTAAATATGTCTCTAAACCTGTAAATAATCTTCGCTAGAAATTTGAGGTGAACTTTGTATCTCTGTCTGAAATTATGGTTTTACGAAAACCGTGCAACATGAATATCTCATTCATGAAAACATTGGCAACGTCTATATATTTAAAAGTAGACTTTATGGGAATAAAATGAGCTTCCTTGCTCAACTTATCCACTACAACCATGTTTTCATCATGATATTTGACTGTCCTTGAAAATCTTGTGATAAAATCCATGGAAATCACTTCCCATTTCCATTCTGGTATTTGTATGGGTTGCAATAGTTCTGTAGGGTGTTGATGCTCAACCTTCACCTTTTTTCACTCTAGACACTTCGAGATATAATGAGTAATGTCTTTCTTCATCCCGAGCCAATAATACGATTTCCTAACTATTTTTACCATTTTATGGTAACCAGGGTGATCGACGTATTGCCTCCTATGGAGCTCATCCATAATCAACTGCCTTAGGTATGTCAAATTAGGCACATATAGCCTCTTATTGTACATCAACAAGTTATCATCCCTCAATTGATATCCTCTGTACCTCTTTTCCTTGGGTTCATGCTGCAACTTTTCCTTCACTAGATTAAAGAACTCGTCTTCTAACAAGAAGGTCTTAATTATCTGTTGAATGTTGGACTCTCCTACACTTGCTTCTACTAAGTGTATTGTATGAATGCTTTGGCTGAGCACGTCAACTACTTTGTTCTCCTTTCCTTTTATATGATTTATTTCAAATTCAAATTCACTGATCAATGCCATCCACCTGGCCTATATATCATTCAACCTTGGTTGGTCGAACAAATACTTTAGACCACAATGGTCGTTCATGAGAATAAATATCCTCTCGATCAGTTAATGTCTCCACATATTCAACACATGTACAATCGCGGAAAGTTCTAGTTCATGGGTAGCATACTTCTGCTCGTGTTCATTCAATTTTTTTGATTCATAACAAACCACTTGTCATTCTTGCATGAGAACTCCACTGAGTCCCTCCTTGAAGGCATCTGTGCAAACCAAGAAGTCCTTTTTTAGGTCTGCAATCTTCAAAATAGGGGCATTGGTCAACAGTTGTTTCATTTGTAGGAAACTCTCTTCACACTCTGGTGACCACATGAATCCCCTTCCTTCCTTTGCAATGATGTAATAGGGTTTTTGATCTTGGAGAATCCCTTCATGAATCTCCTATAGTATCCATCCAATCCCATGAAGGATCTCACTTCCATCTCATTTCTAGGGGTTGGCCACTCCACGATTGACTTGATCTTTGCAGGGTCTACTGCGACTCCTTCAACTGAAATTACATGGCCTAGATACTAAATTTCATTTTTAAAGAAATCACACTTGTTGAATTTGGCATATAGTTGGTGCTCTCTTAACACCTGTAACACCATCCTGAGATGTTCTTCATGATCAACTCGATTCTTGGATTACACCAAAATGTCGTCCACAAACACTAAAATGAACTTGTTTAAATACTTTTTGAGCACACTATTCATCAAACAAATGAATGTAGTTGGTGCATTTGTAAGTCCAAGCAACACCACAACAAAATCGTAGGTGCCCATACCTTGTCCTAAAGGTTGTCTTATGGATATATTCATATTTAATCTTGACTTGATGATATCCTAATCTCAAATATATTTTTGAGAAAATTGTAGCCCCTCTGAGATGATCAAATACATCATCTATTCTAGGCAAAGGGTACTTGTTATTGATGGTAATGTTATTCAGATGTCGATAATTGATGCATAATCTTAAGGTACCATCCTTATTCTTTACAAACAGGCCTGGTGCTCCCCATGGTGACACACTTGGCCTAATGTAACCCTTGTCCATCATTTCCTTCAATTTCATCTTCATTTCCATCAAATCGGGCACACTCATCCTGTAAGGAACTCTTGATGTTGGTACAACTCCTAGTATGCAATCAATTGAAAAATCAAGGTCTCTTTTCATAGATAATCCCAACACCTCCTCAAGAAACACATCCCTAAACTCCCATAACACTAGATGATATTCAACCTTCATCTCACCACTTTCTGTTGAACTTAGTATTTGTATAGCATACGGAGGATACCCTATTTTTCTAAACTTATTGAGTTGTAACGCTGATATTTGTCTCACAGAGACTGCCTTTCGAATGCCTTGCAAGATTCTCGTATGCCTTCCTCATATTCACATTCTAGAGTTTTCTCATAATAGTTCAATTTTTCCTTATGAGAGGCTAACCAATCCATTCCCAACAACACGTCATAAGATCCAAGGGGTAGGAAATTCATATCCATTTGGGTCCAAAATCCCTCCATCCGAATTGGAAAAGCTTCAACAACCTTTGTTAATTTCCTCTTTGTTCCAGTGGCTAACTGGACTAACCATGCTTTGGTGTGCTTCTTTCTCTGCAATGAACATGTGTCAACCACTCGAGGTGAAACATAAATAATATTATATCCCAGATCAATTAAAATATATATTGGTTTTTCAGTAATGATACCTTCCAATTCCCCCACAGAGGCTTGGTGGTCTGCTTGCCGATTTTCTACCACTGCATAGATTCTCGATACACTCCTGGCTACATTATTGACTATATCTTCCCCCTGTAAGTTATATAATATTCTACTGTCATGATTTATGTGGGGAAAATCCCTCAATAGATGTGGCTCTCCACATCCCCAACATTACAAAGGTGCTTTATTGGTCTCCTCTTCTCTTTCCTTTGCTTTCTCTACTAGCTTATTCTTACTTTGGGACACATTTTTTTACTGATGCACACTCCTGCTTGGATGAACTCACTGTGCATCCTTCTTGTAATTATTGTGGGGAAAAGTATTGAATCCCTTCTTCTTGAATCCACCATTTTCCTTTATTTTCCAATCCTTAGGAGACTCATGCTTGTGCTTAGACTCATCGTAGAAACATTTAGCCTTCCGAATGGTGTCTGTGAGCATCTTGCATTTGTCTAACTCAATTCGGTCTTAGTATGACTATGGAAACCCACTGAGAAAATGATGGATTTTGGATTTCTCATCCTTAAGGTAGGGAACATACCACAAAATCTTCATAAATCATTTTTCATATGCCTCCATGGTAAGTTGTGCCATCTTAAGCTCATAGAATTCCTTTATTTTGTCATCATAATATTTTTTGGATAGGTAAGCCTTACAAAAGTATCTCTCAAATTGTTTCCAGGTTAATTTGATTTCATTTATCCTTTTTATTTCTTTGAGGTCTTCCCACCAAATGGAAGCCCCTCCATTTAGGTTAAACACTGGAATCCTTTCCTTGGTATTGTTTGAATAGTTTTGTACTCGAAAATACTTTTTCAAGATAAATAGCCATGTTTTGGCTTCCTACCCTTTCTTTATTTCATGATCAAAGGTAGGTGGCTTATCCTTATTGAATTATTCAGTCCAAAAACTCCGTGATCTCTTTCTCTTTCTCCTCTTAGAAATACTAGATTACATGCCACTATTGGATTGTCCTGCCGAATTAGTCTTTCGAATAGAGGATTCCGTGGAAATGCCTCCACTCTATCCAATTTTATTATTTCCTTGACACTTTATTTTGGAATAACTCTTTCTTGCATCATTGTGAGCCATTCCATGATTTTGGGCATCCGAAGGGGTTTTCAACCTCTCCGACTATGGTAGTTCTACATTGCTAGGACCTTGCTGTAGATGTTTTTGAACCTCGAACAAACTCTGTACTAGAACTATGTTCAACTCTTCCTGTTCGACATGGTCTCTCATAAGCCTCTCACTATCTTCCTTCATACTCCTTATAGTGGCCATCAAATATGGACGGGTTTCCCTATCCCTCCGACCATTAGATTCTTCATCTCTGAGGTGTGAGGGGTCATCCATACTGTGCTGCACCATTCACTTCTGTGAGTGTTTTCAGTTTTTCCTACATGTTTTAAATACAATCATCATTATAATTTCATGTCAGTATTTTGAGTCATGCATTCCACACAACATAAATCCTCTTTAATCAACCTTAAGCTATCTTAGTGACTCATTCAATCCTAGGGTTTGAACTGTGCTCTGATACCACTCTATAACACACCCAATCCCCTAAGTATCCTTTTAATGGATGGGATGTTGGATTTTTTCTCTTTTCTCAGCTAATCCCAACTCTTTTCTTCCCCTAGTGTCATCATGTTCTTCTCGTTGAGATCTTTCTAACGATGGAAATTTTTCTCAAAACTGAGCTCAATATTGAAAGTTATCGCCTTTCCAAGGTTCTTCGACCCTCGACCTCTCTATTGCTGACACTTGTCTTCGACGTGACACATCATCACACTTTCCATATGACATGACGACTACATTGCACCTACTTGGTGCTTGTAAATTTTTCCACGAGGAGGTTCCGCTCCACGCAGGACCATCATTACTATCACTTAGACTCTTTTCCAGTATTCTCATCACTCACCTCTGATAGATACAGTATTGAAGGATATTCCCTTTCGATGCCATCCGTTCAAAGTTAGAACAACTTGAGCAATTTAACCACTCTGAAAAATCAAGGTATCGAAGTATATACTCCTCCCCTTGATGGACATTCGTAGACATAAGTCACAATATCTCAATGGACAATTGAGATTGATTTGGGCCTAAATTTATCCCATCTGGAAGACCCCACTCATCTTTCCTATCGATAGGTAAGTGATACTTGACGCTCTAAACTCACTCTGGTTGTCCCGTTGGCATACCATGTTAGACATGACTTTATGACTACATTATTTTGATGTGGACATGAATTATGGAAGATCAATGGATATCGTACTACCTCTCCATTCACCAAACTACGATCAATATATTCCCTCTACCGGATTCACACTTCTAAGCCATCAAAAGATTAATATAAATCCTTCGAAGTCGTTCTCTGATAGCAGTCAACTTTGGGCCAACTCGACTTGCGCCCACTCTAGTCACCTAATCAACTATTGGCACGTGTCTTTACAATGACACTCCCTGTCATCTCTCACCCCTTCTGACTCACTAGTGAGACCTATAATGATCAACGAATGGCATTTCATCCTTCCCGCTTCCATATCTACGGTTCACACTAGCCTGACTTTGAGATATTTTCTTCGGAGTTATTCTCATAGCACATGATATTTTTCTTCCAAAGGCCTCACTCCGACGGGTTTGTTTTGGATTTTCTCGTTCATATTCCTTCCCACGGCATCCGAGGGATCTCTTCGACACATAGAATCTGACCTCCCACAGATAAAAGGTAACAGTCTCTTCAACTCAACGTTTATAGTTTTTCGTTGACCAACACAAGGTTTACATAGTCATGAATGTCCGCTCTAAGGACTTAGCTAGTTTTTGAATCCTGCAAGACTTAAGTTTCTGGCCTCGAGGAGTCAAGATGACTCTACGACCAATACCATTGTCAAACTTAAGGCTAGGGCCTTGCATGATATGTATACTCTCCACACAAAGTATGTGTGTATGTGTGTATATATATATATATATATATATATATATATATATATATATATATATATATATATATTCAAGAAAGCAACAATTCATATTTATTCTTTTTTATGATTTCACCAAGAATAAATATACATCACAACATAGCTCATCTTAGATCATTCAGAATCATAGGTTAAGTGCACAACAGACTCTTAGATTCAAACATTCACATGTACTAACATATGTTCATTCTATTCATGAACATTCACATAAATCATTCACAGTTGGTTTCAATACAAATGAACACTTATCTAGTAAGGAAATAATCCAATCCAACTGAATGAGAGAGGACACCTTTCCTCCCAATCTTAGTCCTTTTTGTAGAGTCAATTCCTACAATATGCCACCCCCATTCCAAGCCATAATACCACCAAGGAAATTGACTCAACTGGGTTCCAAGTTTGCGATTATTCAAGAAGGTTACTCTCCTTCTTCCTGTGACACAATAGAAGTTTCCACATACCATTGAGCTTTGGGTCTCTACAGGTTTAACATGTGGTTTATCAACTAGATTTCCTCTGCATAAGGGATCCCCTTCACTTCTTAACAAATCCTCAACGAAGTCCCCTTACTAGTGCTAGTTTATGTTTAATAAGCACCCTGGGTTTTGAGCCCCCATATTAAATAATGTATTGTTACATTGCTGAGAGGCCATAGTGCCCAAACAATTAGTAAAAGGCCAATGTTCCTAATAAATTTAATTTTTGATCATTATTAATAATAAATACCTCATTGGCTACTAGACGGACAAGGACTAGAGTTATAGGGGGATATGATTCCATAAGAGAGGGGGTTTGAGGGGATAAGCATTTATTTTATATTTTTCATTCTCCATTTTTCTTAATGAAGAATAGAAGTTACATGAGTTTTCTTAGGGGAAGGCCAGGAGGTTCTTGATCCCCAAGAATTCTTAAACCCTTCCCTGGTTTTTTTTTTTGGGGGGGGATTGGTTGGTCATTTCGTTCACTCTCATTCCTATCCCCATTCTGGTTCTATTGATGATTGCTATCTCATTTCCATCCACTCTTTCGTTCATTCCTTCATTCCTTCATCTTTCCTCATGCGTGTCTTAGCTCGAGAGAGGAAGGCGAACTGCTGAAGTACAGCCATGGAATTATTGGTTGTAGAGAGTGATGGTGTAATCCAGCCATGATTTGAGGCTTGCATGTCTGAAATGCTTTGGCCTGTGTCCAACCTTTCTCACATCTGCGAGTCCTGAGAGTCCCGGCATGGAGATTCTAGACCAACTGCACTGGAGCCCTAGAAGGAGAAGAAATTCCTGAGGGACTGCATGGAAAAGAAGAGTGGAGGTCCATTCTCTTGGGTGGTGCAGGTTGGGTAGAAGAGAGATGGGTAATTGGATTGTTGTGACTGCTGGAGAATCCTATGAGAGCTTGAGTGCTAACTGGTTTGGGAAGCCGAGTAACACTCTGGAACCGTCCTTGTGGATTCATATCCTTAGCTCGGGGGTGACATTGTCGTTGAGACTTGGAACAACAGTGTCTACGGTTGGGTGGAACGTAATTGGTCTACAACCAGTCGGTGGTTCTCTTCTATAAAAGATAATTTCTCTATGTTATGGTATTAATTACATGTGTATGAATTATTCTGATCTGTATTTATTTATCATTGAATTCGATATGACTAGAGTATGACTACTTGTTGTGTATTATTTTGCATGTTGTATGCTTTGTTGGTTGTGGAGCCTGATTATCTTCTTGATTCAGAGGTCCTTGCTTCCAGTTGTGTTTATACCCCATGAATACTTTACACCCTAGAAGTATGTACACTCTTCCATGCAGGGGTGTACAGAGGGGGGGTACCCCCTCTGTAGGGTCCGAGGGGGATACCCACCCGTCTGGGGGTTCGGGGGTGAAGCCCCCGAAGGAAAAGTTGCCTTGTAAATGTATATTGTAATTTCATCGTAAATCTGGACTGTTCATTATAAGGTCGCATATCTAATGGTAGAAATTATGTTAGGGTTTTTTTCCCTAGAAGGAAACCCTCTGTTATGAGGGAAATGTATTGTGGCTATGCATTATGGAGAGTATTGTATTATGAGAGAGGAGACTGTGAGAGAAAGAAGAGGAAGTTACAATGGGTTTTGCTGTAGGTTGTATCCCTTCATTTGTTGGATAATAATAAAGGAAAGACCTAGCAATTTCTCTGGTGGATGTAGCCCACACTGGGTGAACCACGTAAATCTGTGTCTCTATTGTATTGTGTATCTTTTGTGTTTTGTTTCCACATTTGTTTTATTTTATTGTTCCGCGGTCCTATTTTTCTAACTTGATTAACTCTTTATATGCTTAGAATAAATCTTGATCAATGCATGTGAATATTTCATGCATTCCCTGTTAGGCAAAACAAGAGCAGGGATCAAATTAGTCCAGAGAAGGGACATGTAGCTAACATGCATGGATTGTGGGTGGATGGGTGTGTTATAGTTTGGTATTAGAGCTACAAGTTGAGACACCGGGCTAGAATGGACCAAACCTTTTAGACAAGATATCATGGTTAAGATGAAATTAGGACCTTGAGGTCGTGAAGCTTAGGAGGAATGGCGTTGAAGAGATCGCCCAGAAGATCAAAGATCCTTGGTAAGGGGTTGAAAGATCGGGAGCATCCTTTTAAAATTAGGGAGCGATCACCACAATAAGATCAAGTTAGCTTTGGAACGTTGGATATATTTGGGAGAGGTCAGATCCATCACATCCATCAGATATAGAGAAGGTGCAGAGTCATTAAGCACCAGAGTCCTTCATAATTCGTGGCTTCGACACATGACAAGTCTTGATGAAAAGGGAGGTAAAATCCCCGAAGCTATGAAGTCCTAGAGAGAATATACATCGTAGATCACTAAGAGGATAGATCTAGGCCGTTGGATCAAGCACATATTAGGAGGTGAAGCAAAGTGGAGGAGATCAGACTCCATCCATCTGATCTGCGTACTAGTGAGTGTGAGTCATAGATCTCATGGAAGTTCAGAGGTTCGACACTTCGGGAGAAGTGAGTCCTTAAAATGCTGGGAAGAAATATCCTGAAGTCCCGAACTCCGGGATAAATCTAGACCGTTCACATTCGGGGACACATGTCTGAAGAATAGAAAGTGTTCGTAAATTCGACGTTTGACAATACGGGGTTCTGTTGGTGTTCAATAATGAAAACATCCAAAGTTTCGAAGTCCAGAGCTCATCTGGACTATTTGATTAAAAAGAACACATCTCTCTAGATCAATCGGGCAGGGTTGCGACAGTTCAAGGATTCGGCGTTTGGGAGAAACATGGTGCTGAGTCAAGGAATCCATTGAAGCCCAAAGCTACGAATTGTTGAAGAATGGGGTATGACGTGGCATGATGATGTCACCAGGGGTGATGTGGACTTCCCTAGTCATGCCACATGTCATTCAATATAGTATGTTTGATGGTCATGTTGGACCATTAGCAGTCCGACACGTGGGGGCAATGTGTCACCATCTTACATGATGTCAGTTGTACTACATGGACCCAAAAAGGTGAAGAGGTTCGAGATTCTGGTGGTTTGGGGGTTTCAAAGTGTTATGGTGGGAGATCTTTCAGAGACCCGAAGACCAGAGTGTTGAAGTGATAAAGCACCTGAGAGTTTGGGAATTCAATGTTTGGAAGAAATGGGAGAAGAAGGTGTGAGTTCCTCCAAAGCCCAGAACCCTGAAGGCCTGGAAAGATGGAGTGACATGGAGGGATGACGTCACCTGGGGTGACAAGGACACACGGAATAAATGCCACATGTCATCCTATCTTATGTTATTCCCATACCCTTTGTGTCGGTTATGACTTGACAAGTGTCACTCGTAGTTTGTGCCACATGTCATCTCCATGATTATCGATGCATATTATTATTGATGTGTAGCTCCGAAGAGACTATGGAAGTTCAGAGGTCCGGTGGTTCGAAAATTTTCAAGTATCTTGTTGTTAGAACCCCCAAAGCATGAAGCTCCTAAGAGCTTCGCTAGTTCAACATTCATGAAGTATGATGTGTGTTATAGGTGAGACTTCTGGAGCCCCAAAGTCCTGAAGCTCCGGATAAGTGATTTTTGGCTAAGCGCAGGGTCGTAGCCATTGTCTTATGCAATTTAAAGCTGAAGGAAAGAGGTCTATTGTATGAATTGTCATATTCAAGAAGTAAAAATGCTAAGGAAGGGTTTAGTCGCGGTTTCGAATCATGGTCACCTGGGAAGGTGGTTTGAAAGAAGCGCTTCTGCATAATTGAATTTTGTGTCGGCCAAGGAATAACACGGATGTGTTATAAGACACAGTCATAT
>ML826740.1:20924-51298 GCA_009831015.1 Picea engelmannii
TTTCTTATATTCTTGACATGTGTCCTTTGGAGTCCTATCCATGCTTCTCCAATACCAATGACTTCCTCAAAGTGGAAAAACATCCCCTAAAGGGGTGACGTCCTCCTAAAATAGGGTTTAATTTGTGCAAAACGTGAAATTTTAAGTGAATTGTTTAATATTACTTTGTTAAGGGGGGAAGATTAGGGTTTTTGACCCCTAATATTGTGTTTTACTCAATTTGTGGACAAGCTATGTTAGCTACATTTTAATCATAACTCTCCCTCTTGTGAGAGGCCTTGGTCTGAAATTTGTGCCACACTTGGACATTTTTATCTCGTGTGCACTTGTTTATGGCTATATTGATGAATGTTTGATGGAGGAGTGAGGCACTAGCCTTAGATTATGTTTTTCTATCTCTTATGGTGGATTATCTTGACATTTCTCTTGATCTTGGTATGGTTTTCTACTATTATGCTATCATTTTTTTCAAGTCAAGTATCGTTATGCTAGGAGCTAGGTGGGAAGTATAAGGGAATACACCCCACCATAGTCTTCATAATTTTATTTCTTCATCTCATTGATTATACAAGGGTTTGCTAAGAGAAGTATAAGGGAACACACCCTCTTATCTTAAACCCTCGCCTAAATAAACTTGCCTTGGGAAGTAAAAGGGCTTACACCCTCAAGGAGGTAGCTTATTTAAGATATTTGTTTATTTAAATCCATTAACCCAATATTAAAGGCACTAGTCATACTTTTTTGCATTGGAGATATAAAATCATTGCATTGGGAAACAATTTTTTTGGTCTTTTGAAAGGTTTCTTTCTTGAAGTTGATTTGCCTCATTGAGAGGAGTATTCCCCCAATAAGGCATCCCCTCTCTTCCACTATAATTGATGTTACAAAATTTAACCTACAACCATTAGGGCTGCATAACCCTAGCTACTAACACTCTCATAACTCCTAAACTAACCCTAGAATAACTCTCTAACTTCACTCACCTAGTCTACTAATTATTGTGCATCTTTTGGGCTGGATCTTGGCACTTTTTCATGGTTTATTTTGCTGTTGCATGCCACTGAATGCTACAACCATAAAGATGAAATTTTATGCAAAAAACACGTGTTTACAACAACCATCTTATCTAGCTTCTTAAGTGCCATTTTTCAACCTATATTAATTGCTAATCTTGATGTTGATTTACTTAACTAGTTTAGATCTTTGTGTGCTGATTTATATGTTTTATTTGCTGATATAAACTGTCGTTTACTACTGAAAATTAGGAAATTTTTTTTTATCTTGTTGATCCAACTAACATATATCATTTCAAAATGTCTTTTCTTGTGTCTCGGACAGGTACAATCATCTGGAGAATTACTATACTTGTGGGGCAACAATTACTTGACTTACAAGGCATATTTTCCCACCTTTCATCCCACTTAGACTTGACCTATAGGGGATTCATTTCCATCCATATCCATCTCCATATAAATCCCTTAGGTTCATCGGGATCGCCTCCCTAGAGTGACCTAGTCACTCTTGAATTGCGAGACCCACATTGAGGTGACATTGTGTGTAGGATTCCCAAGTTGTGGCACTTGATTTGTGGTTGGGTTGGGCTTTGCCCAGCATACAACTTGCGCTATAAAATTTTGGTTCCATTTTGAGGGAATATTTTGAATCTTCTTTGTACCCTAATGACACTTTGGTAAGATATCCCAAAGCCTTTCCCTTAGCTTACCTAGCGACTCCACCCAAGAAACGTTCTCTTTCCACCTTTCTTGATGAGTTCATTTTGAAATTCATTGAATCCACCTTCCTAGAACCCTTCTTTCCCCAAAAATTTCCCCCCTGGGAGGTTCAAGCCTTCTAAGGTTTACCAAAGAAGGCCTCCTCTCAAGTCTCTCATTTCTAAAACACTTTTCCATAAATCTCTTCCCCTTGCTCCGATGGCTCGCCCTTGGGCAAGAGACCTCTACAAACCCCTTAACATGGCCACTATCCAAGGTTGCCCTAACAAGATGTCAACAACAATAATAAGTGGTTTCCAAAGTTCCCAGGAAACAATGTGATAACTATCAAGGACCACATTTATGTCATGGGCCAAGATATGGACAATGTAGGTATTGATCATGAAGATGTGGTCATGAGACTATTCACTTCATCATTGTCTGAAGAAGATCTTGATTGTTTCAAGGGACTCCCTGATAATTATATCATGACCTATGATTCTTTTTCCTCCTTATTTAAAAGAAAATGGTTGAGAAAAGTAGATGGTGGGACACTTGGAACTCAGTTCAATCAAATAAAAAAAAAGGAGAAAGAAATGGTAAAGGAATTAATTTCAATATTTGACAGGTTGTACAATCAAATTCCAGCAGATTACTGTCCTACAACATCATCTGTTTGTATCCTTTACATGAATTCCTTTGAATGGAAGTTATGATACATTCTTAAAGATAAAAACCCCACATCATTGGTAGAGGCTAAAGAATTTAGTATCGAAATTGAAGAGAATCTCCTTGATTAAAAAATAGAACCTTTTCAGTATCCCCGCAACAAGACAGAATCAAGGACGAAGGTTTCCAACAATAGTGTTCATGATCTGATTGCTCTCCCAACTCAGAAGATAGAGCAAATGAATACTCAGATTGTTCAGGTGTAGAATAAACTTATGAACCGTATGACTACAGTGGAAAGAAATCAACCTGCGCCTAGACCTCTGTTTTCTAGACATCAGAGAGATGCCATATATTTGAAGGTAATGAAACAACTTGGTTTGAAGACAACTCGAACTTATGGAAATGTTTGTGATATTGATTCAAGAAGAGTTAAGGTCTTAGGAGTATGTGAAGATGTTGAGGTATTTTTGATAGATTTTCCACATATCAGTGTCCTCATGGACATATTGGTGATCGATGTCCCTGATGCTTGTGGGATGCTCTTGTCAAGGACCTGGTCCTCAGCCCTTGAAGGTTTCCTTAGTATGAACATTACACATGCATATATTCCCATGGGCGATGACACATATGAGATATTACATAAAAGGGAAAAGAAAGATACACATGTGATGAATTTGAGGGGCCCCAATTATGTCAGTGAACACTACCATGATATGCCTCCAAAAATTATTGAGTATGATCCATCTGAGTTACCCTTCATGCAGGAAGATTCAGTAGACTCTAGATATGGTTCTACCATGGGAATATAAAAAGAAGGCCGCACAATACCATAGGAAGGAGCTGGAATCTATTCATTTATACAAAAGGAAGATGAGAAGAATGAAGAATTCATCGAAGATACAGTCCACACAGAGCCTCTACATGATAAGTGTACACCTTGCATTGATTTCAATGAAGGAAGTCTTGTGCTCATGTGGGACAAAAGAAAGGGCAAGCCCATATATGAACATAAAGATAACAATTCATGGCTTGGCCCTTAGGACATCTCAAATAATTCTGACAAAGAAAAGTACTATATGACAACATTAGACGAGAGAAAGATGTCGCTACGAATAGATGGGTCTCTTCTCCAACCTCAAATCCAGGTCACATGACTTCTTCAAGGCCCGTGCCCTAGGTAAGTAGGCAAGTCATTTTGATTCCCTGCATTTGCATCTTGATTGCTCATACTATTTTAGATTCATTTCATTTTAATTTTTCTCTACTTGCATATTGATTTCATGCTTAGCTTAGAATTTGTTTTTGAAAAATGTCAAAATTTTCATTTTCTAGCTTAGTTGGTTTCAATTATGATCATATGGGCATAAGGATGAGTAGGCCATACTACACTTGACAGTTTGATTTTTCCTTCCAGGCACATGTATACCAGGAGATGTCATGGTTCTCATGCACTCTACGATGAGCACATGTCCCCAAGAAGGAGCCAAATGTTATCCACCACACCAGCTGGCTTCCAGAAGGAAGTGGGCCTTGCTCCATGAGGCACAAGTCAGTATTATGGTGAGAATCATTTCAATATTTAAGCCATTTGATTATGTTGTATCTTATCTTGCTCTAGATTTCATATGTGCTTGTACATTATGTCTTTTGCCCCGCTTCACCTTGGTGGTTGACATTGTGCCCTAGTAAGTGGTTTTCCTTGGGGATGGTTTTGTTACTAGGAACTCCCTTAATGATCCATCGTACCATTACCGACCATAATTACCACTGTCCATAATTATTCTCCTCCATTTCCTTATCTCTTGGGATTTTAGGGTGCATTGAACCAAGAAGGGGTTGTCCCTCATTCTATGGGAAGAATGGGTTATGGCCTAGAGGGTTTGATGTTGGGTAAAATATAAAATCCTTATATAAACCTTCTATATGCTTCTCCCAGGGATCACCCAAGAAAGAAATGAAACACTTATCTTTGAATAAAGGGGACCCACCATATAATAAAGAATGCTTAAAAGGTTAGATGAAGGATAGGAGGTCTCATCATGAGCCAACCTATCACTTCCATGGATATCTAGTGGTATGAAATTACCATCATCTAGTCACCAAACCAGGTTAATGGCTCTCAGCTGCATGGTTGAGAGAAAGGGGGTCTCATCATGAGCCATCCTTCTCATTGCCATTAGGTGTTTGTGGGTGACATTTCCATCATCTGGTCACCATGCTAGGGTAGTGACCTTCAACCTCTCCTTATGCTATATTCAAAGAAAATAAAGAATGAAATATAAAAGGAAATTGATGGGCTTGTAAAAAGTGCATTGCGGACAAAGGTTCCACACACCCTCTACAAAGGCCCCCATGAATGAGACACTACAACCCCTTGTATGTCATGATCCCTATGCCCATTGAGTCTTGACCCCAACTACTTCATGCAATTTACATGGCTTAGAGAGGGATCTCTTGGAAACTCTCCTTGATCTAGGGCAAGACCTACCCAATAGGACACCTCGCCAACCCTCCCATACTCAAGCTTGACAAGTTGCATAGTGTATTTGAGTTGTTAATTGTTTGATATAGTGATCTTTGATGCACATGCTTAGATGAATTATTTACTGATTGGATTCACTTATGATGATGTTATGACTTGAGATCCTTGGAGGTCGTGCTCATTTGTTTTTGCAGGACCTAGTTGGTGGACAATTTTGGGAGAACAAGCCTAGCTTGGGCTTCCATGGGGCCACAAGCCCACAGGTCGGATGCCAGGGGCCCGCATGGAAGATTAGAGAGATAAGACTTGAAAGTCCTTGATGATGACTTGGAAAACCTATCCCACCCATTACTTGCCAAACTATTTTCCCAGGAGGGGCAAAGCGTTCTACTTTTGAGCTTGACGTCATGCTTTTGGGGGATAGGGCATGGTGGTGAGGTGCCACTCTTTACACACATGGATGTTTGAGGAGGAGAAGGGTCTTCACCATGATGAAAGTGCATATATGCTTGACATGTGGCCTTTGGAGGCCTATCCATGCTTCTCGAATACCAACGACTTCCTCAAAGTGGAAAAACATCCCCTAAAGGGGTGACATCCTCCTAAATTAGGGTTTAATTTGTGAAAAATGTGAAAATTTAAGTGAATTGTTTAATATCATTTTATTAAAGGGGAAAGATTAGGTTTGTTGATCCCTAATATTGTGTTTTACTCCTTAATTTGTGGACAAACTATGTTAGCTACATTTTGTATAAATAAGGATCATAAGATCTCATTTTAATCATAACTGTCCCCCTTGTGAGAGGCCTTGGTCTGAAATTTGCACCACACTTGGATATTTTTATCTCTTGTGCACTTGTTTATGGATATATTGATGAATGGTTGATGGAGGAGTGAGGCGCTTTCCTTGGATGATGTTTTTCTAGCTCTTATGGTGGATTATCTTGGCATTTCTCTTGATCTTGGTATGGTTTTCTACTATTATGCTATCATTTTTTCAAGTCAAATGTTTCTATCCTAGGAGCTAGGTGGGAAGTATAAGGGAATACAACCCCACAATAGTATTCATCCTTTTATTGCTTCATCTCATTGATTATACAAGGGTTTGCTAAGATAAGTATAAGGGCATACACCCTTTTAGCTTAAACCCTATCCTAGAGAAACTTTCCTTGGGAAGTAAAAGGGATTACACCCCCAAGGAGGTAGATTCTCTAAGATCTTTGTTTATTTGACTCCATTAACCTAATAGTAAAGGCACTAGTCATATTTTTTTTCATTGGAGATATAAAATCATTGCCTTGGGAAACAAAATTTTTGATTGTTTGAAAGGTTTCTTGCTTGAAGTTGATTTTCCTCATTGAGAGGAGTCTTCCCCCACAAGGGCATACCCTCTCTCCCACTACTCTAGTTTATGTTACGAAATTTAACCTACATCCATTAGGGATGTATAACCCTAGCTACTAACACTCTCATAACTCCTAAACTAACCCTAGACTAGCTCTCTAACTTCACACACCTAGTCTACTAACAAGGGCACATCTTTTGGGATAGCTCTTGGAAAATTTTCATGGTTGATTTTGATGGTACATGCCATTGAATGATACATCCATAAGGATGCAATTTTCTTCATAAAACACGTGTTTACAACAACCATCTTATCTAGCTTCTTAAGTTCCATTTTTCAGCCTATATTCATTGCTAATCTTGATGTTGATTACTTAAATATTTTAGATATTTGTATGCTTATTTGAATGTTTTATTTGCTGATATAAACTGTCATTTACTGCTGAAAATTAGGGACAATAAGATTAAATTTCTGATCCAACTAACATATATCATTGCAAAGTGTCTTTTCTTTTGTCTCAGGCAAGTACAATCATCCGAAGAAGTACTATACTTATGGGGAAACAATTACTTGACTTACAAGGCATATTTTCCCACCTTTCATCCCACTTAGAATTGAACTATAGGGGATTCATTTCCATCCATCTCCATGTCCATATCAATCTCCCTAGGGTCACTGGTATCACCTCCCTAGAGTGACCTAGTCACTCTTCAAGTTCGGGACCTCCATTGAGGTGACATTGGGTGTAGGATTCCCAAGTTGTAGCACTTGATTTGTGGTTGGGTCGGGATTTTTCCAGCCTACAACTTGCGCTATAACACACACCATGGAGAATATCGTTAAAATACTAATTCATAGTAGGTGGAAAAGAATGATTAATAATAATAATAATAATCTAATTTTAAGGTCATGGTCAAGCCAGACACCAAATTGGTGTATGAGACCCCCTATTTTGTAGGACAAGGGATCCCCTCCCAATGATTTGACTGGTAAAGTCTACAGAGGTATACATACCCTAACTCCCTCATGAATGATTTATTTAAAATATAAAAATGATTAATACTTTAAGTAAGTGAGAAACTCATGTATTATTCATGCTAATTGGAAAAAATGATTAATGCTTGAAGTGAGTTTGGGAATCTCATGTATTACTAATTTAATTGTAAAATTGGGAAATTAGTTTTGTGAGAGAATCCAACTCACAAATTAGTTTCCTAAGTTTAAGGAGAAATTAGTTTCCTGGTCTCAAGGAGGAAGTTAAGGCATGATTTGGTTTGGACTCTTCCTCACTTTATCACAAGTGGTTTCCTAGTCTCAAGAGTTGGTTGATATGATTTATCATTTTTTTCCTTGAGTTGTTATTAGATACTAAATTTGTGGATCTTGTCTCCTTGAGTTATGGAGTTAAGGAAAACTATATAAACTCCTTATGAAATCTCTAGGTTTCACCTTTGGATGAATCCTTTATGGATCATTCCTTGGTGGAGAGAGAGTTCAAATGTAGTGTAACACACCCAATCCCCTAAGTATCCTTTTAAGGGATGATATGTTGGAAGTTTTTTCTTTTCTCAACTAATCCCAACTCTTTTCTTCCCCAGTTCGTTCTTGTTATGCTCATTGAGAGATTTCCAACAGTGGTAAATTTTCTCAAAATTGAGCTCTATATTGAAATTTATGGCCTTTACAAGGTTCTTAGGCCCTCTGCCTCTCTACTCCTCTCATTGATGGACAATCATAGATGTAAGTCACAGTCTCTCGATGGATGGTTGATATTGATTCAGGCCTAAAATTCCCTCATCTAGTAGACCCCACTCATCTTTCCCACCGATGGGTAAGTGACACTTGATGCTCTAAACTCACTCCCGCTATCCTATTGGCATACCATGTCAACCATGACTTTATTACTACATTCTTTTGATGTGAACATGGATTATGGCAGATTGATGGCTATTGTGAAGCCTCTGCATTAACCGACCTATGGTCAAGATATTCCCTCTATAGGATTCACACTCCTTAGCCATTGGAGGATTACTTTGAATCCTTCGAAGTTGTGCTCCGATAGAAGTCGACATTGGGCCAACTCGACTCATATGTAGTCTAGTCGCCTAATCAACTACTGACATGCGTCTTCACATTAACACTCCCCATCAACTCTAACCCCTTCCGACTCACTAGTGATATCCGTAATGATCAACGACTTAAATTTCATTCCTCCTTCTTCCAGATCTATGGTTCACACTAGCCTAACTTCAATATTTTTTCTTCAGAGTTATTCTCATAGCACATGAGATTTCCTTCCGAAGGCCTCACTTCAACGAGTTTGTTTTGGAGTTTCTTGTTCGGAGTCCTTCCCATGATGTTTGAGGGATCTCTCTAATGCGGCGAATCTGACCACCCATTTATCAACGGTCATGGTCTCTTCAGATCAACGGTTGTGGTTCTTTGTTGACCAACACAAGGTTTATAGAGTCATGATTGTTCGCTCTAAGGACTTTTCTAGTTTCTAAATCCTACAAGACTTTGGTTTTTGTCCTCAAGGAATCAAGATGACTCTACGACCAATACCACTATCAAACGTAAGGCTAGGGCCTTCCATGATTTGCAGACTCTCCACAAAGGGAAAAAAATAAAATTTATATATATATATATATATTCAATCAAGTAGCAATTTATATTTATTCATTTTTACGATCTCAACAAGCATTAATATACATCAAAACATAGCTCATCTTATATCATTCAACATCATAGGTTAAGTGCACAAGATACTCTTAGAATCAAACATTCACATTTACTAACACACGTTCATTCTATTCATGATCATTCACATAAATCATTCATGGTCGGTTTCAGTACAAATGAACACTTATTTGGTAAGGAAATAATCTAATCCAATTGAATGAGAGAGAACAACTTTCCTCCCAACCTTAGGCCTTGTTGTAGAGTCACTTCCTACAACACGCTACCCCCATTCCAATCCATAATACCACCAAGGAAATTGACTCAACGGGGTTCCAAGTCTGCGATGATCCAATAAGGTTACTCTCCTTCTTCCTCTGACAAAACACAAGTTTCCACCTCCCACTGAGATTTGGGTCTCTATAGGTTTATTAGATGATTCCTCAACTGAATTTCCTCTACACAAGGGAGTCCCTTCACTGCTTAATAGTCCCTCGACGATCTCCCCTTACCAGTGTCGGGTTTTGTCCAATAAGCACCAAGCTACAACCCACTATTTCTCCAGTTCATCAATCTGGGTCATCTATGTTCAAGTTTATCATCAACAATTTGGAAAATCTTCATATTTTATTTCTCAATAAACACATATGTGCTTCTGCGCTCCGTTGCTTGTCCTTGATCCTTTTATTCTCGATCTTCTATTGCCCTAGTTTTTCAAATTTGGGTATTGTCTAGGTATTTTTTGTAGGGTCTCTCCTCCTCTGCATGTCTGTGTTTTTTTATATTCTCTCATCCTACGCACATTGTGTTTTTCCTTCTCCATTCTTCTTCTCCATCTCCTTGAGATATCTACAATGTTGTGCAGACATAACCTGCAGTCTACCCTTTACAATATGAAGGGGCGGTTTGTGGTACCTTCCCTGTCAATGATTCAATTGGTCATTCCCTCTCTGCATGGGACAACTATCAGAGTCATTACTACTCAACAACCTCTATGATATTCCTTTTAATGATCACGTGGTATCCTCCATCAGACTGGTGTGTTGGTGGGTGAAATAATCATGTTTGTAAGTATAGATTAGCTTGCTATGCAAGCTTCCTATTTTCTTCACTGATGCACCTCATCTCCATTTCACTCAACCATCCCATAAGTCCTCTACCTCATCAATTTCCTTTGGTGTATAATGGATAGTGATTATTGAGGTTGTTCCCTCTCAATCAACAATTTCGTTTTTATATTAAATCAAAACACAATTACACACCTCATATTGTTAACACTTCAAGTTTGTGCATGATTACAGTCTTAGGATAAAAAAAAGGGTGTTACATTCCCCTTCCCCTTAAAGAAACATCGTCCTCAGTGTTTAAAATACCATGCATTTACAATTATATAGTAAAAAAAATGGGCATGCCAATCTCATGGCATCTTTGAGCTCCCATGTAGCTTCATCGGCTCTAAAGTGATTCCATTACACCTTGAACTGCACGATGGGTCAGTTCTATAGCATTATTTCTTTCCTACCTAGGATGTGTTGGGGATCTAGTTGGAAGTCTCCCTTTGGTTCCACCTATATTAAAATCCAATCAATAACGTGATTAGGATCATGTACATATTTCTTTAACAAAGACACATGGAATACATTATGTGCTCTAATATTAGGTGGTAAAGCAAGTCTGCATGCTATTGGTCCTATTCTCTTTAGGATCTCAAATGGTCCACAATATCGGGGGGAAAACTTAGCACACATCCCCATTTTCATGGTACTTCTCTTGGGATTTACCCGAAGATACACATGGTCTCCTATTTTGAACTCTGTGGGGGTTCTCTTGCCATCAACGTAGCTCTTTTGTCTATCCTGGAAATTTTTCATATTTTTCCTTATCTGAACCATGGCTTAGTCCATTTCCTTTAGTAATTCAGGTCCAAGTGTAAATTTTTCCACTGGATTATCCCTACTAATTGGAACTCTGCACTTCCTACCATACAGAGCCTCAAATGGGCTCATTTTCAATGATTCTTGATCACCATTGTTGTATACAAATTATACCAAAGGTAGATACTCTTCCCATTGCTTGGGTTTATGCATGACATGCATTCATAGGATATCCTCTAGCACTATTTTCACCCTTTCGTTCTTACCATCCATTTGAGGATGGTAGGACGTGATAAACACTAAATATGTCTCTAAACCTGTAAATAATCTTCGCTAGAAATTTGAGGTGAACTTTGTATCTCTGTCTGAAATTATGGTTTTACGAAAACCGTGCAACATGAATATCTCATTCATGAAAACATTGGCAACGTCTATATATTTAAAAGTAGACTTTATGGGAATAAAATGAGCTTCCTTGCTCAACTTATCCACTACAACCATGTTTTCATCATGATATTTGACTGTCCTTGAAAATCTTGTGATAAAATCCATGGAAATCACTTCCCATTTCCATTCTGGTATTTGTATGGGTTGCAATAGTTCTGTAGGGTGTTGATGCTCAACCTTCACCTTTTTTCACTCTAGACACTTCGAGATATAATGAGTAATGTCTTTCTTCATCCCGAGCCAATAATACGATTTCCTAACTATTTTTACCATTTTATGGTAACCAGGGTGATCGACGTATTGCCTCCTATGGAGCTCATCCATAATCAACTGCCTTAGGTATGTCAAATTAGGCACATATAGCCTCTTATTGTACATCAACAAGTTATCATCCCTCAATTGATATCCTCTGTACCTCTTTTCCTTGGGTTCATGCTGCAACTTTTCCTTCACTAGATTAAAGAACTCGTCTTCTAACAAGAAGGTCTTAATTATCTGTTGAATGTTGGACTCTCCTACACTTGCTTCTACTAAGTGTATTGTATGAATGCTTTGGCTGAGCACGTCAACTACTTTGTTCTCCTTTCCTTTTATATGATTTATTTCAAATTCAAATTCACTGATCAATGCCATCCACCTGGCCTATATATCATTCAACCTTGGTTGGTCGAACAAATACTTTAGACCACAATGGTCGTTCATGAGAATAAATATCCTCTCGATCAGTTAATGTCTCCACATATTCAACACATGTACAATCGCGGAAAGTTCTAGTTCATGGGTAGCATACTTCTGCTCGTGTTCATTCAATTTTTTTGATTCATAACAAACCACTTGTCATTCTTGCATGAGAACTCCACTGAGTCCCTCCTTGAAGGCATCTGTGCAAACCAAGAAGTCCTTTTTTAGGTCTGCAATCTTCAAAATAGGGGCATTGGTCAACAGTTGTTTCATTTGTAGGAAACTCTCTTCACACTCTGGTGACCACATGAATCCCCTTCCTTCCTTTGCAATGATGTAATAGGGTTTTTGATCTTGGAGAATCCCTTCATGAATCTCCTATAGTATCCATCCAATCCCATGAAGGATCTCACTTCCATCTCATTTCTAGGGGTTGGCCACTCCACGATTGACTTGATCTTTGCAGGGTCTACTGCGACTCCTTCAACTGAAATTACATGGCCTAGATACTAAATTTCATTTTTAAAGAAATCACACTTGTTGAATTTGGCATATAGTTGGTGCTCTCTTAACACCTGTAACACCATCCTGAGATGTTCTTCATGATCAACTCGATTCTTGGATTACACCAAAATGTCGTCCACAAACACTAAAATGAACTTGTTTAAATACTTTTTGAGCACACTATTCATCAAACAAATGAATGTAGTTGGTGCATTTGTAAGTCCAAGCAACACCACAACAAAATCGTAGGTGCCCATACCTTGTCCTAAAGGTTGTCTTATGGATATATTCATATTTAATCTTGACTTGATGATATCCTAATCTCAAATATATTTTTGAGAAAATTGTAGCCCCTCTGAGATGATCAAATACATCATCTATTCTAGGCAAAGGGTACTTGTTATTGATGGTAATGTTATTCAGATGTCGATAATTGATGCATAATCTTAAGGTACCATCCTTATTCTTTACAAACAGGCCTGGTGCTCCCCATGGTGACACACTTGGCCTAATGTAACCCTTGTCCATCATTTCCTTCAATTTCATCTTCATTTCCATCAAATCGGGCACACTCATCCTGTAAGGAACTCTTGATGTTGGTACAACTCCTAGTATGCAATCAATTGAAAAATCAAGGTCTCTTTTCATAGATAATCCCAACACCTCCTCAAGAAACACATCCCTAAACTCCCATAACACTAGATGATATTCAACCTTCATCTCACCACTTTCTGTTGAACTTAGTATTTGTATAGCATACGGAGGATACCCTATTTTTCTAAACTTATTGAGTTGTAACGCTGATATTTGTCTCACAGAGACTGCCTTTCGAATGCCTTGCAAGATTCTCGTATGCCTTCCTCATATTCACATTCTAGAGTTTTCTCATAATAGTTCAATTTTTCCTTATGAGAGGCTAACCAATCCATTCCCAACAACACGTCATAAGATCCAAGGGGTAGGAAATTCATATCCATTTGGGTCCAAAATCCCTCCATCCGAATTGGAAAAGCTTCAACAACCTTTGTTAATTTCCTCTTTGTTCCAGTGGCTAACTGGACTAACCATGCTTTGGTGTGCTTCTTTCTCTGCAATGAACATGTGTCAACCACTCGAGGTGAAACATAAATAATATTATATCCCAGATCAATTAAAATATATATTGGTTTTTCAGTAATGATACCTTCCAATTCCCCCACAGAGGCTTGGTGGTCTGCTTGCCGATTTTCTACCACTGCATAGATTCTCGATACACTCCTGGCTACATTATTGACTATATCTTCCCCCTGTAAGTTATATAATATTCTACTGTCATGATTTATGTGGGGAAAATCCCTCAATAGATGTGGCTCTCCACATCCCCAACATTACAAAGGTGCTTTATTGGTCTCCTCTTCTCTTTCCTTTGCTTTCTCTACTAGCTTATTCTTACTTTGGGACACATTTTTTTACTGATGCACACTCCTGCTTGGATGAACTCACTGTGCATCCTTCTTGTAATTATTGTGGGGAAAAGTATTGAATCCCTTCTTCTTGAATCCACCATTTTCCTTTATTTTCCAATCCTTAGGAGACTCATGCTTGTGCTTAGACTCATCGTAGAAACATTTAGCCTTCCGAATGGTGTCTGTGAGCATCTTGCATTTGTCTAACTCAATTCGGTCTTAGTATGACTATGGAAACCCACTGAGAAAATGATGGATTTTGGATTTCTCATCCTTAAGGTAGGGAACATACCACAAAATCTTCATAAATCATTTTTCATATGCCTCCATGGTAAGTTGTGCCATCTTAAGCTCATAGAATTCCTTTATTTTGTCATCATAATATTTTTTGGATAGGTAAGCCTTACAAAAGTATCTCTCAAATTGTTTCCAGGTTAATTTGATTTCATTTATCCTTTTTATTTCTTTGAGGTCTTCCCACCAAATGGAAGCCCCTCCATTTAGGTTAAACACTGGAATCCTTTCCTTGGTATTGTTTGAATAGTTTTGTACTCGAAAATACTTTTTCAAGATAAATAGCCATGTTTTGGCTTCCTACCCTTTCTTTATTTCATGATCAAAGGTAGGTGGCTTATCCTTATTGAATTATTCAGTCCAAAAACTCCGTGATCTCTTTCTCTTTCTCCTCTTAGAAATACTAGATTACATGCCACTATTGGATTGTCCTGCCGAATTAGTCTTTCGAATAGAGGATTCCGTGGAAATGCCTCCACTCTATCCAATTTTATTATTTCCTTGACACTTTATTTTGGAATAACTCTTTCTTGCATCATTGTGAGCCATTCCATGATTTTGGGCATCCGAAGGGGTTTTCAACCTCTCCGACTATGGTAGTTCTACATTGCTAGGACCTTGCTGTAGATGTTTTTGAACCTCGAACAAACTCTGTACTAGAACTATGTTCAACTCTTCCTGTTCGACATGGTCTCTCATAAGCCTCTCACTATCTTCCTTCATACTCCTTATAGTGGCCATCAAATATGGACGGGTTTCCCTATCCCTCCGACCATTAGATTCTTCATCTCTGAGGTGTGAGGGGTCATCCATACTGTGCTGCACCATTCACTTCTGTGAGTGTTTTCAGTTTTTCCTACATGTTTTAAATACAATCATCATTATAATTTCATGTCAGTATTTTGAGTCATGCATTCCACACAACATAAATCCTCTTTAATCAACCTTAAGCTATCTTAGTGACTCATTCAATCCTAGGGTTTGAACTGTGCTCTGATACCACTCTATAACACACCCAATCCCCTAAGTATCCTTTTAATGGATGGGATGTTGGATTTTTTCTCTTTTCTCAGCTAATCCCAACTCTTTTCTTCCCCTAGTGTCATCATGTTCTTCTCGTTGAGATCTTTCTAACGATGGAAATTTTTCTCAAAACTGAGCTCAATATTGAAAGTTATCGCCTTTCCAAGGTTCTTCGACCCTCGACCTCTCTATTGCTGACACTTGTCTTCGACGTGACACATCATCACACTTTCCATATGACATGACGACTACATTGCACCTACTTGGTGCTTGTAAATTTTTCCACGAGGAGGTTCCGCTCCACGCAGGACCATCATTACTATCACTTAGACTCTTTTCCAGTATTCTCATCACTCACCTCTGATAGATACAGTATTGAAGGATATTCCCTTTCGATGCCATCCGTTCAAAGTTAGAACAACTTGAGCAATTTAACCACTCTGAAAAATCAAGGTATCGAAGTATATACTCCTCCCCTTGATGGACATTCGTAGACATAAGTCACAATATCTCAATGGACAATTGAGATTGATTTGGGCCTAAATTTATCCCATCTGGAAGACCCCACTCATCTTTCCTATCGATAGGTAAGTGATACTTGACGCTCTAAACTCACTCTGGTTGTCCCGTTGGCATACCATGTTAGACATGACTTTATGACTACATTATTTTGATGTGGACATGAATTATGGAAGATCAATGGATATCGTACTACCTCTCCATTCACCAAACTACGATCAATATATTCCCTCTACCGGATTCACACTTCTAAGCCATCAAAAGATTAATATAAATCCTTCGAAGTCGTTCTCTGATAGCAGTCAACTTTGGGCCAACTCGACTTGCGCCCACTCTAGTCACCTAATCAACTATTGGCACGTGTCTTTACAATGACACTCCCTGTCATCTCTCACCCCTTCTGACTCACTAGTGAGACCTATAATGATCAACGAATGGCATTTCATCCTTCCCGCTTCCATATCTACGGTTCACACTAGCCTGACTTTGAGATATTTTCTTCGGAGTTATTCTCATAGCACATGATATTTTTCTTCCAAAGGCCTCACTCCGACGGGTTTGTTTTGGATTTTCTCGTTCATATTCCTTCCCACGGCATCCGAGGGATCTCTTCGACACATAGAATCTGACCTCCCACAGATAAAAGGTAACAGTCTCTTCAACTCAACGTTTATAGTTTTTCGTTGACCAACACAAGGTTTACATAGTCATGAATGTCCGCTCTAAGGACTTAGCTAGTTTTTGAATCCTGCAAGACTTAAGTTTCTGGCCTCGAGGAGTCAAGATGACTCTACGACCAATACCATTGTCAAACTTAAGGCTAGGGCCTTGCATGATATGTATACTCTCCACACAAAGTATGTGTGTATGTGTGTATATATATATATATATATATATATATATATATATATATATATATATATATATATATTCAAGAAAGCAACAATTCATATTTATTCTTTTTTATGATTTCACCAAGAATAAATATACATCACAACATAGCTCATCTTAGATCATTCAGAATCATAGGTTAAGTGCACAACAGACTCTTAGATTCAAACATTCACATGTACTAACATATGTTCATTCTATTCATGAACATTCACATAAATCATTCACAGTTGGTTTCAATACAAATGAACACTTATCTAGTAAGGAAATAATCCAATCCAACTGAATGAGAGAGGACACCTTTCCTCCCAATCTTAGTCCTTTTTGTAGAGTCAATTCCTACAATATGCCACCCCCATTCCAAGCCATAATACCACCAAGGAAATTGACTCAACTGGGTTCCAAGTTTGCGATTATTCAAGAAGGTTACTCTCCTTCTTCCTGTGACACAATAGAAGTTTCCACATACCATTGAGCTTTGGGTCTCTACAGGTTTAACATGTGGTTTATCAACTAGATTTCCTCTGCATAAGGGATCCCCTTCACTTCTTAACAAATCCTCAACGAAGTCCCCTTACTAGTGCTAGTTTATGTTTAATAAGCACCCTGGGTTTTGAGCCCCCATATTAAATAATGTATTGTTACATTGCTGAGAGGCCATAGTGCCCAAACAATTAGTAAAAGGCCAATGTTCCTAATAAATTTAATTTTTGATCATTATTAATAATAAATACCTCATTGGCTACTAGACGGACAAGGACTAGAGTTATAGGGGGATATGATTCCATAAGAGAGGGGGTTTGAGGGGATAAGCATTTATTTTATATTTTTCATTCTCCATTTTTCTTAATGAAGAATAGAAGTTACATGAGTTTTCTTAGGGGAAGGCCAGGAGGTTCTTGATCCCCAAGAATTCTTAAACCCTTCCCTGGTTTTTTTTTTTGGGGGGGGATTGGTTGGTCATTTCGTTCACTCTCATTCCTATCCCCATTCTGGTTCTATTGATGATTGCTATCTCATTTCCATCCACTCTTTCGTTCATTCCTTCATTCCTTCATCTTTCCTCATGCGTGTCTTAGCTCGAGAGAGGAAGGCGAACTGCTGAAGTACAGCCATGGAATTATTGGTTGTAGAGAGTGATGGTGTAATCCAGCCATGATTTGAGGCTTGCATGTCTGAAATGCTTTGGCCTGTGTCCAACCTTTCTCACATCTGCGAGTCCTGAGAGTCCCGGCATGGAGATTCTAGACCAACTGCACTGGAGCCCTAGAAGGAGAAGAAATTCCTGAGGGACTGCATGGAAAAGAAGAGTGGAGGTCCATTCTCTTGGGTGGTGCAGGTTGGGTAGAAGAGAGATGGGTAATTGGATTGTTGTGACTGCTGGAGAATCCTGTGAGAGCTTGAGTGCTAACTGGTTTGGGAAGCTGAGTAACACTCTGGAACCGTCCTTGTGGATTCATATCCCTGGCTCGGGGGTGACATTGTCGTTGAGACTTGGAACAACAGTGTCTACAGTTGGGTGGAACGTAATTGGTCTACAACCAGTCGGTGGTTCTCTTCTATAAAAGATAATTTCTCTCTGTTATGGTATTAATTACATGTGTATGAATTATTCTGATGTGTATTTATTTATCATTGAATTCGATATGACTAGAGTATGACTACTTGTTGTGTATTATTTTGCATGTTGTATGCTTTGTTGGTTGTGGAGCCTGATTATCTTCCTGATTCAGAGGTCCTTGCTTTCAGTCGTGTTTATACCCCATGAAGACTTTACACCCTAGAAGTATGTACACTCTTCCATGCAGGGGTGTACAGAGGGGGGGTACCCCCTCTGCAGGGTTCGAGGGGGATACCCACCCGTCTGGGGGTTCGAGGGCGAAGCCCCCGAAGGAAAATTTGCCTTGTAAATGTATATTGTATTTTCATTGTAAATCTGGACTGTTCATTATAAGGTCGCATATCTAATGGTAGAAATTATGTTAGGGTTTTTTGCCCTAGAAGGCAACCCTCTGTTATGAGGGAAATGTATTGCGGCTATGCATTATGGAGAGTATTGTATTATGAGAGAGGATAATGTGAGAGAAAGAAGAGGAAGTTACAACGGGTTTTGCTGTAGGTTGTATCCCTTCATTTGCTGGATAATAATAAAGGAAAGACCTAGCAATTTCTCTGGTGGACGTAGCCCACACTGGGTGAACCACATAAATCTGTGTCTCTATTGTATTGTGTATCTTTTGTGTTTTGTTTCCACATTTGTTTTATTTTATTGTTTCGCGGTCCTATTTTTCTAACATGCTTAACTCTTTATATGCTTAGAATAAATCTTGATCAATGCATGTGAATATTTCATGCATTCCCTGTTAGGCAAAACAAGAGTAGGGATCAAATTAGTCCAGAGAAGGGACATGTAGCTAACATGCCTGGATTGTGGGTGGCTGGGTGTGTTATAGTTTGGTATCAGAGCTACAAGTTGAGACACCGGGCCAGAATGGTCAGAACCTTTTAGACAAGATATCATGGTTAAGATCAAATTAGGTTCTTGAGGTCGTGAAGCTCAGGAGGAATGGCGCTGAAGAGATCGCCCAGAAGATCAAAGATCCTTGGTAAGGGGTTGAAAGATTGGGATCATCCTTTTCAAATTAGGGAGCGATCACCACAATAAGATCAAGTTAGTTTTGGAACGTTGGATATATTTGAGAGAGGTCAGATCCATCACATCCATCAGATATAGAGAAGGTGCAGAGTCATTAAGCACCAGAGTCCTTCATAATTCGTGGCTTCGGCACATGACAAGTCTTGATTAAAAGGGAGGTAAAATCCCCGAAGCTATGAAGTCCTAGAGAGAATATACATCGTAGATCACTAAGAGGATAGATCTAGGCCATTGGATCAAGCACATATTAGGAGGTGAAGCAAAGTGGAGGAGATCAGACTCCAGCCATATGATCTGCATACTAGCGAGTGTGAGTCATAGATCTCATGGAAGTTTAGAGGTTCGACACTCCAGGAGAAGTGAGTCCTTAAGATGTTGGGAAGAAATATCCTAAAGTCCCGAACTCCGGGATAAATCCAGACCGTTCACATTCAGGGACACATGTCTGAAGAATAGAAAGTGTTCGTAAATTCGACGTTTGACAATACGGTGTTCTGTTGGTGTTCAACAATGAAAACATCCAAAGTTTTGAAGTCCAGAGCTCATCTAGACTATTTGATTAAAAAGAACACATCTCTCCAGATCAATCATGTAGGGTTGCAACAGTTCGGGGATTCGGTGTTTGGGAGAAACATGGTGTTGAGTCAAGGAATCCATTGAAGCCCGAAGCTACGAATTGTTGAAGAATGGGGTATGATGTGGCATGATGATGTCACCAGGGGTGATGTGGAATTCCCTAGTTATGCCACATGTCATTCAATATAGTATGTTTGATGGCCATGTTGGACCATTAGTAGTCCGACACGTGGGGACAATGTGTCACCATCTTACATGATGTCAGTTGTACTACATGGACCCAAAAAGGTGAAGAGGTTCGGGATTCTGGTGGTTTGGGGGTTTCAAAGTGTTATGGTGGGAGATCTTTCAGAGACCCGAAGACCAGAGCGTTGAAGTGATAAATCACCTGAGAGTTTGGGAATTCGATGTTTGGAAGAAATGGGAGAAGAAGGTGTGAGTTCCTCCAAAGCCCAGAACCCTGAAGGCCTGGAAAGATGGAGTGACATGGAGGGATGACGTCACCTGGGGTGACAAGGACACACGGAATAAATGCCACGTGTCATCCTGTCTTATGTTATTCCCATACCCTTTGTGTCAGTTATGACTTGACAAGTGTCACTCGTAGTTTGCGCCACATGTCATCTCCATGATTATCGACACATGTTATTATTGATGTGTAGCTCCGAAGAGACTATGGAAGTTCAGAGGTCCGGTGGTTCGAAAATTTTCAAGTATCTTGTTGTTAGAACCCCCAAAGCATGAAGCTCCTAAGAGCTTCACTAGTTCAACATTCATGAAGTATGATGTGTGTTATAGGTGAGACTTATGGAGCCCCAAAGTCCCGAAGCTCCGGATAAGTGATTTTTGGCTAAGCGTAGGGTCGTAGCCATTGTCTTATGCAATTTAAAGCTAAAGGAAAGAGGTCTATTGTACGAATTGTCGTATTCAAGAAGTAAAAATGCTAAGGAAGGGTTTAGTCGCGGTTTTGAATCATGGTCACCTGGGAAGGTGGTTTGAAAGAAGCGCCTCTGCATAATTGAATTTTGTGTTGGCCAAGGAATAACACGGATGTGTTATAAGACATAGTCATATATATATATATATATATATATTCCTCATGAATTGAAAGGACCTGTAACATTGTTTGGAATTTTTTTTCTGTTATATGCTTAACTCTGACAAAATGGTCACTTGCACAAATTGCAGAATTAAGGGGTTTAAACATATCAACTCAGAATGAATATTGAATAAATGGAAGAAGGAGAGGGAGCCTCTAGCCATGTGTTGAGCACTCAACACACCCTAAAAATCCTATGCCAAATTTTACTTTTTGGGTACCACTTGATCTTATGCATTGTCTCATTCGACTTCATTGTGAAAAATGTTACCTTTCCTTATCTTTTTTGACTCTCATTAAGTCTTCCAAAGTTTGCTTGAATATATGAAAACTCATGAATTAAAAATACTTAACACCTAAATAAGGAATCAATAGCCAAAACACTCCCCCCCAACGTGCTCAAAGATTCGGCATCGGAAGGAATTAAAAGATGAAAGAAAATCATTCGAAAAAACCTGCAATCGTCAAACGTTGATCTTCACCGACATCAACAAAAGGAAGTTTTCTTTCGCGATGAGCATCACAAAAGGATATCATCGAAAACCGATTCCCTTCGGTGTCGGTAAAAGGAGAAAAGAGTAAATGTTAACGAAGAAATAAATGATGTCGTCGATGATCGATACTTGACGCGCTTAACGAAATGGAGAAGACCAAACTGCAACAAACATTCAGACCATGCTAAAAGTTTTCATCCGATTGCTGACTCCCGAAACGTTTCGACATCAGTTGTTTCGAAGATGCTAACCCAAAGGAAAATTCATGATAGGTTTATCCCCGATCGTAGATCCCCGACACCATTTTCGGCATCGAAGATCCCAAGTTTAGTTTAAGAATGCACAACTAGAAGAAAGTACCAACTTCGACTAATGCTCGCAAGTTAAGTCATCGATCTCCATTGCCATGTGTCCCAAGACAATTTTTCCATGTCAACATCGTACAATGAAATCGACCGACGTCAAATGTTTTTCATAGAAGAACATCATAAAAAACACCTGTAACACATTTCTGACCCCCGATCCACCCACTAGGAAAGCAACACGATGGGAAGTTTTAGCGCTAGATAAGTTGTGATCCAGAGCATTTAAGGGAATAATTAATTCCAAATCTCGCATTAGTTGATAATTCATGCGCTAATCAAAAGGAATGTTTAATTTACTGATAGAACACATCACCTTCCGCGCCTCCATCGTCAACCCACGATGAATTAAATTGCAGAGATTCGGTGATAGATTTGTTTGAATTTCACTCATCACCCGAATTAATTGGTTGATATGACTGATAAGTTCTTCCCCGTTAAATCCTCTCGAGCCATTGTAAACAAGATCATTCTGTGCGCAAAGGAGTTTCAAAGCATCTAGAGGAGCGATACGAGCAATTCCAAAGATTCTAAGCCCCCCTTGTGAGTATCAAACTACAAAGTTTAGCAAGCGTTACAGGTATGTACCAATCTGGATTTTTTGTGTTTTCACTTCATATATGCAATGTCTCTCTGTGCACAGGCCCTAAAGGATTTTATTTTGATTTTCAGAAAAAATTCCTCCAAGAATGAAAAAAACTAGGCGATCATCGAGAGCGCCTAAGATAAAGGAACCAGAGGCATCCCCAAGGCCAATAAAACAATTAGAATTTGCTCCAAGGCCAAAACTAGTCATCAAAACGTCCACCAAGAAGATTTTCACTCAACCTCCAGTCTTTGGAGACACAAAGGAAAACATAGGGGGAAAGGAGGTACTCCCTCACTGGGGATAACTCTTCAAGAAGATCATTCAGGAAGAATTCCAAGAATATATCCCATGCAGCGACCCTGACATGAGAAAGCTCGATGATGAAGTTTTTCCAAATATTTGAAAATCGTACCTGCACATTAAAGGCAACACTCCAGCGTTCCCTTACATAGAACTCCAGCGTTCCCTTACATAGAACTCCTAAAGTGTCTCATCGACCACACAGACACACAAAAGTGCCTGATCAACAATGACAATGGAGAGTGTGTCAGGGTTTTCCTTCTAGTAGAAGTGCATAATTATTACAAGCTCAGAGACCTGGAAGAGTGACTGAACACCAATTTCGTCATCAACTTTTATGAGCACCATGACATTAGCCAAGTGATGGCTCTGTGGTGGAGAGAGGATAAAAATTACACCAATCAGACTCCCCGAGTTTGGCACACACGACATTTGTCAGCCTGTGCGACATAGTCAAATCGTACATCGAGCAAGACTCAACATGGGCCAAAGAAATAGAAAAGGTGAAAAACATGGCGCTAGGGAAAGTGCGACGGTTTATGGAACACTCGATCAAAACTCGGGCTATGCTACAACAGTTAAGTGCCACTTTAGTCAAGTATCAAGCACATGCAGTTGAGATAAGAGAGATTTACGTGGCCCCGATGGAACAACATATATTCCCATATGCCAACACCTACAAGGAGTTGTTCATCAAGTGGTCAGAGTATGAGAAGATTCACCCTTTTAAAGTGATATATTGAGATGACTCTTAGAAAAAATGTTAGGAGGGAACGCCACGTGGCGATTTTTTTTTTGCTTATCTGCACTTTAGTCGTTACTTTTAGTGAATTTTATGTTATAAATAGGAGCATCAGCCGATTAGTTAAAGGTCAATGGTTGTGGCAAGAAACTCTCATTTTGGGTTTGTTAAGAATTATTTTGGAGTTGCCTTTAATTGAGAATTCCTTTTGGACAAGAGACAAGTTTAAGTTCTCATCAAATGTGTGTATGATTGGATGTGGAGAAGAACTATTTCCTATCTCGTCTCATGAATGGATGCAGTAACGAGTAAGAGCTATTAAATATATTGATAAGTTATTTGATGCAATGTTTTACAACTCTTTCTTTAATGATGAAAATGAATCGTTGTGTTATTATGTGATGGATGATTAGATTTGAGTGAATTATTTTACTTGCCATTATTTATCACATGCATGTTTTCTTTTGATAATTTGTATCTCAGTCAGTGATTGGATTACTCACACAGTTAACGTATTAGTACTAGGCCTATGGTAGACGATCATTGCCTGCACTCTAGAGTAAAGGGTTATCCCAAGATCAACCTCTTCTCCAAAAGTTAAAACTTTTCCCATTTTTTTGTTACCTAGTTGGTTTATACCGGCTTCCATCTTATATCGGTCCCACCTAAGAGAAAATACAAAAAAGAGAACATCTGAACTGAAGGAGAAACCTTAACAAGAAAACGTAAAGGCCATCGATTAATTGGTCGGATCGCAAGATCAGGAGAACCATTCCACTATTAAATGCTACAGATTCTAATTGAGCCTCAATGGCAGGTTTGGTTCCTGCTCTTGAGTTAAATGGATTTAGGACCCATCAACACCATGATAAAGAGGCCGAAGGATATAATACTAGAGTTGGCAATGCAGAAACTGAATCCAATGGACGCAAGGGCCTAGGGGAGCAAGAAACTTTGTTAGAAACTGTAATAATATTGAAAATAGAAGTGCATAGCTATAGGGAATACAATGAGAGACTGATAAGAGAGAAAAGTCAGATAAATTCTCGAGTGTTGTGGATCTTAAATCAGTTGCAAGGTCAAGTCAAGAATGGATCAAGACAAGAGGAAGGAGGCAGGCATAATGAAAGAAGAGATGATCATTGTAGAGTTGTTTATTCCAAAAGTTCTAAAAAAGCTCATAGATACCACTCACCTCCTTACTCAGCAAGAATTTTGTATGCATCTGAATATTCCTTAAGAAGTCCAAAGGTGTCTCATGTTAGGAACCAAAGAAAGAGACATGAAGTGGACAATTTGCAAGGAGGGACGAGGAAGCTCAAGACACCATACTTTGATAGTGAAAGGGAAAGGGAAGATGATGTTGAAGCATGGTTTCTTGGACTCAAGAGATATTTCCAATTGCATAACTATTCTTCAAATCTAGAAGCCAACATTGTCACCTACCACTTACATGGGAAAGTTGTTATGTGGTGGGATAAACTGAAACAATTTGAGCATGTTAATGAGAATAGGATTACTTGGAAGAAGTTCAAGTGGTATTTTCAAAAGGAGTACCTCTCAGAGAATTTCTGCGACAAGAAAATGCAAGAGTTATTTTAACTCGGGCTGGGAAGCATGTCCATGGTAGAATATGAGAAGAAGCTCTTGGGGTTGTTAAAGTATGTTGGGTTTATAAAAGATGAAAAGGTAAAATACAAAGGTTTTTGAGTGGGCTTCCATCCTTTTATAAAGAAAATATTAAGTATGATGAGCCCAAGACCTTGACTGAGACCATTAGGCAGGCCAAGTACTTGTATGAGCAAGGCCAGGGCAGAGAGTCCATGTAGAAATATTGGAAGGATAAGAAGAAGGAGAAGTCTGATTAGAGGAAGAAGGGATTCAATCCTCCTTTAAATAGAATGAGCCTAACAAAAACCATCAAGATCAATATGATAAGGATAAATCCAAGAAAGAAGACTCCTTGGGGAAAAGGGGAAGGCCAACAATCCAATTTTGGGAATGCAAAGAAGATCACTTGTACAAGGATTTACCTGACATAAAGGATAGAGTAAAGGCCTTGCACAACATCCAAGAGGATACAAAAATAGAGGACATGGGAAGGATTTATGTAGCCTTAGATGATTGACAAGAATAGTACCAGTCCAATATGATTGAGGTGGAAGGTAAGATCATTAATCAGCATGTTTCTATTTTAATTGATTCAGGAGCAAATCATTGTTACATTGATCTTAAGATAAAAAATAGATTACATTTGGAGAAAAGTAAGCTTGGGAAATCAAGTTTGGTTCAGCTAGCCACTGGAACCAAAAGGAGAATCCATGATATGGTCAGAGGTTGTTCCATAAGCCTTAATGGTGTGAATACTAGTGTTTATCTAAATGTCATACCATTAGGATATTATGATATTATAATTGGAATGGATTGGTTGGAAAATCATTGTGTTGTCCTAGATTGTCATAGCAAGAAATTTACATGTCTTGATGGAGATGGAAAACAGATCATTGTGAAAGGTGTACCAAGACCCATCTCTATAATGGATATTTCAGTCTTACAACTGAAGAGATTTTTTAGAAAATGGTGTCAATTGTATGCATCCCATGGGGAGGAGCCAGTAAAAAAAAGGGGACAAGCCTTGAAGATTTCTCGGTACTACAAGAATTTGAATATGTATTCCATGAAATACCAGGGTTGCCACCAAAAAGGGAAATATATTTCTCTATTGATTTAGTGCTAGGAGATGCCCCAATGTCAAAAAAACCTTATAGAATGAGTACACCAGAGCTAAAGGAATTACAAATGCAGTTGGAGGAATTGCTAAAGAAAGGGTACATATGCCCAAGTGTTTCACCTTGGGGAGCACCAATACTCTTTGTCAAAAATAAATATGGAACCTTGAGGCTATGTATTGACTTTCGACAGTTGAATAAGTCTACTGTAAAGAACAAGTATCATTTACCCATAATTGCTGACCTCTTTGATCAGCTAATAGGAGCAAAGATATTTTCAAAGATAGACTTGAGATTAGGATACCATCAGGTAAGAATCAAAGAAGAAGATATCCATAAGACAAATTTTAGAATCAGGTATGGGCATTATGAATTTGTAGTGGTGCCATTTGGATTGTCCAATGCATCAACTATGTTTATGTGCTTAATGAATGACATATTCATAAATTACCTGGATAAGTTTGTCATAATATTCCTGAATGACATACTTGTCTATTCTAAGTCAGAGGAAGAGCATGAATATCACCTAAGATTTGTATTGCAAGTGCTGAGGGAACATCAATTGTATTCCAAGTTGAGTAAGTGTTCCATTTACCAAAAACATATCCATTACTTGGGGAACATTATTTCAGAACAGGGCATAGTAGTGGATCCATAGAATATTGAAGCCATTAGAGGATGGCCAACACCCAGGAATGTTTCATAATTAAGATATTTTATGTGGTTAGCTGGTTACTACAGAAGGTTTATAGCATTGTTCTCTAAGATTGCTCATCCCATCACTTCTTTGCAAAAGAAGGGAATTAAATTTGAATGAACATCTGAATGTGAAGAGAACTTTAATTTGATGAAGGAATTACTCACTACTTCACCTGTGTTAAAGATTGCTGACCCAAATGAAAATTTTGTGGTATGTACAGATGCATGCAAAGAAGAATTGGGTGGAGTCCTCACTCAAGATGGACATGTCATTGGTTATGAGTCCATAAATATTAAAGAACATGAGATGAAATATGCCACACATGATTTGGAGCTTGTTGCCATTGTTCATGCATTGAAGATGTGGAGGCGTTATCTCATGGGAAAGAGATTTGAATTAAGAACAGACCACAGTGCTGTGAAGTATCTTTCTGAACAACCAACTTTGAATTCTAGGAACACAAGATGGCTTGAATTTTTAAGTGAATACGACTTTGATGTCAAGCATATCAAGGGAAAAGAAAATAAATTTTTTGATGCACTTAGTAGATAGGTGCATCTCATGCATGCTACAACTATTAGTATGCATCAGTCAGACTTGAAGGGAAAATTTTTAGATGTTGTTGTTACAAATAAACATTACCAACAAGTAAAGGAAAGCTTGCAGCAAGAGGATGTACAATAGAAAATGAAAGAGTGTGAGATAAAAGAAGATGGAATACTAATGCATAAAAATATAATTTATGTTCCTAGTTCCGGAGAACTTAGGAAATTGGTATTAAAGGAAATGCATAATGTTCCATATGCTGGACAACCCGATTACTAGAAAACAATTACAGCAGTAAGAAGCCAATTATTTTAGCCGAGGATGAAAAAGGATGTTGCTGATTACATCGCCATATGTATCAAATGTCAGAGAATGAAGGTTGAACATAGACACCCAATGGGTTTGCTACAACCATTACCAATCCCAGAGAAGAAATGGGAAGTAATAACCATTGATTTTATAACAAAGTTGTCAAGGACAACAAGGAAACACAATTCAATCATGGTAGTGGTTGATAAATTGACCAAGGCTTCTCATTTTGTTCCTGTAAAAACAACTCATACAACAACTAATACTGCAGAAATTTACACGAAGGAAATTGCTAGGTTGCATGGGATACCTAGGACAATTGTCTCAGGTAGAGACACTAAGTTTACTTCAAATTTCTGGAAGGGATTATTTAAAGGATTTGTTACAAATATGAAATTTATCACAACATACCATCCACATTCAGATGGGCAGACAAAGAGGTTCAACCAAAAAATTGAAGACATCTTGAGAATGTATGTGATGGATAAGCCATCTAAGTGGGAAGATTACTTGCACTTGGTTGAGTTTTCCTATAATAATGGGTATCAATATTCATTGAAGATGAGCCCATTTGAAGCCTTGTATGGTAGGAAATGTAGTACTCCAGTAAGCTGGGACAACCCAACAGATAGGGTGGTACATGGGCCAGAGTTGCTCAAGGATATGGAAGACCAAATCGTTAAGATTAAGCATAATTTAAAGGCAGCTCAAGATAGACAGAAGGCTTATGCTGATAAGAATAGGAAATAAAGAGAATTTAAAGTGGGGGAGCATGTTTTTTTGAAAGTAAAGCCCAAGAAGATCACTTTGAAGTTGGGTATTTGTACAAAGTTGATACGCAGATTCTGTGGTCCATTTGAGATATTGGACAGAATAGGGCCAGTTGCATACATGATTGCATTGCCTGTTTCCATGAATGTGCATATTGTATTTCATGTATATTTGCTAAATAAATATGTACATTATACTAACCATGTTATTGATTGGAATTTGATTCAGGTAGAGACAGAGGGAGACTTTCAGGTCCAACCAGTGTGAATATTGGACAAAAAAGTCAAAATGCTCCAGAATCAAGTTATAGAGCTGGTAAAAGTTCAATGGAACTACTACGGTCATGAAGATGCCATGCGGGTGGAGTACCTGCAACTTTTTGAATAAATTCTGGAATTTTGATGCATGTTTTGTATATGCACTGAGGACAGTACCAAAATAAGGGGGAGGGGAGGTAACACCCCAGGTTTTGAGCCCCCATATTAAATAATGTATCGTTACATTGTTGAGAGGCCAGAGTGCCCAAACAATTATTAAAAGGCCATTGTGCCTAAGAAATGTTATGTTTGATCATTATTAAGAATAAATACCTCAATGGATGCTAGACGAACAAGGACTACAGTTATAGGGGGCTATGATTCCAAAAGAGAGGGGGATTTAGGGGCTAAAAATTTATTTTATATTTTTGATTCTCCATTTTTCTTAATGAAGAATAATAGTTACATGAATTTTTTGGGGGGGAGGCCAAGAGGTTCTTGATCCCCAAGAATTCTTAAACCCGTCCCTGGTTTGTGGGGGGGGGGGTTGGTTGGTCATTTTGTTCACTCTCATTCCCATCCTTGTTATGGTTCTGTTGCTAGTCGCTCTCTATTGTCCATCCAATCTTTCGTTCATTCCTTAATTCATTCATATTTCCTCATGCGTGTCTTGGCTCGAGAAAGGAAGACAAACTGTTGAAGTGAATCAATGGAATTATTGGTTGTAGAGAGTTCTTGTGTAATCGAGCCAATATTTGAGGCCTGCATGTATGAAATTCCTTGGCCTGTGTCCATACTTTCTCACAACTGTGAGTCTTGAGAGTCCCAACATGGATATTCTGGGCCATCTGCATTGGAGCCCTGGAAGGAGAAGGACTTCTCGAGGGATTGCATGGAAGAGAAGGGTGGAGGTCTATTCTCTTGGGTGGTGCAGGATGGGTAGAAGAGAGCTGGGTACTTGGATTGTTGTGAGTGTTAGATAATCCTGTGAGAGCTTAAGTGATGATTGGTTTGGGAATCTGAGTAACACTCTGGAACTGTTCTTGTGGATTCATAACCCTGGCTCAGGGGTGACATTGTTATTGAGAATTGGAACAACAATGTCTACGATTGGGTGGAACGTCCTTGGTCTGCAACCAGTCAGTGGTTCTCTTCTATAAAATCTATGTTATGGTATTAATTACCTGTGTATGAATTATTCCACTGTGTATTTATTTATCGTTGAATTCAATATGAATAGAGTATGCATACTTGTTGTGTATTATTTTTCATGTCATATGCTCCATTGTTTATATGCTTAGAATAAATCTTGATCAATGCATGTTAATCTTTCATGCATTCCCTGTTAGGAAAAACAAGAGCAGGGATCGAATTAGTCTAGAGAAGGGACTTGTAGCTAACATTGCCAACCTATGGATGGTTGGGTGTGTTACAATTCATGAGCATTGACATAAATCATTCACAGACAGTTTCAGTACAAATGAACACTTATCTGGTAAGGAAATAATCCAATCCAACTGAATAAGAGAGGATGCCTTTCCTCCCAACCTTAGTCCTTGTTTTAGAGTCACTTACTACAACATGCCACCCCCATGCCAATCAATAATACCACCAAGGAAATTCACTCAATAGGGTTCCAAGTTTGTGATGATCCAAGAAGGTTACTCTCCTTCTTC
>ML826740.1:51348-62832 GCA_009831015.1 Picea engelmannii
ATGGTTCTGTTGCTAGTCGCTCTCTATTGTCCATCCAATCTTTCGTTCATTCCTTAATTCATTCATATTTCCTCATGCGTGTCTTGGCTCGAGAAAGGAAGACAAACTGTTGAAGTGCATCAATGGAATTATTGGCTGTAGAGAGTTCTTGTGTAATCGAGACAATATTTGAGGCCTGCATGTCTGAAATTCCTTGGCCTGTGTCCATACTTTCTTACAACTGTGAGTCTTGAGAGTCCCAACATGGATATTCTGGGCCAACTGCATTGGAGCCCTGGAAGGAGAAGGACTTCCCGAGGGATTGCATGGAAGAGAAGGGTGGAGGTCTATTCTCTTGGGTGGTGCAGGATGGGTAGAAGAGAGCTGGGTACTTGGATTGTTGTGAGTGCTAGATAAGCCTGTGAGAGCTTAAGTGATGATTGGTTTGGGAATCTGAGTAACACTCTGGAACTGTCCTTATGGATTCATAACCCTGGCTCGGGGGTGACATTGTTATTGAGAATTGGAACAACAATGTCTACGATTGGGTGGAACGTCCTTGGTCTGCATCCAGTCAGTGGTTCTCTTCTATAAAATCTCTGTTATGGTATTAATTACCTGTGTATGAATTATTCCACTGTGTATTTATTTATCGTTGAATTCAATATGAATAGAGTATGCATACTTGTTGTGTATTATTTTTCATGTCATATGATTCATTGTTTATATGCTTAGAATAAATCTTGATCAATGCATGTTAATCTTTCATGCATTCCCTGTTAGGAAAAACAAGAGCAGGGATCGAATTAGTCGAGAGAAGGAACTTGTAGCTAACATTGCCGACCTATGGATGGTTGGGTGTGTTACAATTCATGAGCATTGACATAAATCATTCACAGACAGTTTCAGTACAAATGAACACTTATCTGGTAAGGAAATAATCCAATCCAACTGAATAAGAGAGGACGCCTTTCCTCCCAACCTTAGTCCTTGTTTTAGAGTCACTTACTACAACATGCCACCCCCATGCCAATCAATAATACCACCAAGGAAATTCACTCAATAGGGTTCCAAGTTTGTGATGATCCAAGAAGGTTACTCTCCTTCTTCCTCTGACACAACAGAAGTTTCCACCTCCCACTGAGCTTTGGGTCTCTACAGGTTTATCAGGTGGTTTATCAACTAGATTTCCTCTGCATAAGGGAGTCCCTTCAATAATTAATAGTTCCTTAATGCAATTCCCTTACCGATGATGGTTTAAGTTTAATAAGCACCAAGATGCAACCCATTATTACTCCAGTTTGGGAATCCAGGTCATCTGTGTTCAGAGTGATCATAAAAAACTTGGAAAAGATTATTATTTTCTTTCTCAATCAACACATTCATACTTCTATGCTCCGTTTCTCGTCATTGAGGCTTTTCTTATCGGTCTTCTATTGGCCTTCTTTTTCGAATTTGGGTACTGTCTAGGTATTTTTCACAGGGTCTCTTCTCCTCTGCATGTTTGTGTTTTTCCATATGCTCTCATCCCATGCACATTGTGTTTTTCCTTCTTCGATATTATTCTCCATCCCCTCAGGATCTTTGCAACGTCTTGCAAATGTAACCTCCAGTCTTCCCTTTACAATCTGAAGGGGAAGTTTTTGGTACCTTCCCCATCAATTATTCAATTGGTCATTCCCTCTCTACATGGGCCAACTGCCGCAATCAATACTATTCAACCACCTCTATGATATTCCCTTTAATGATCATGTGGTCTCCTCCATCAGTCTGGTGTGTTGGTGGGTGAAATAATCATGTTTTTAAGTATATTTTAGCTTTATATGCAAGCTTTCTATTTTCTTCACTGATGCACCTCATATCCATTTTAGTCAACCATCCCATCAATCCTCTACCTCATCAATTTCCTCTGGTGTATCATGGCTAGTACTTATCAAGGTTGTTCCCTCTCAATAAAAAAATTGGTGTTTATATTAAATAAAAACACAATTACATGCGTCATATTGTTAACACATGAAGTTTGTGCATAATTACAGTCTTGGGAGAAAACATGGTGTTACAAGTAGTCCTTCTGGTGTCTGAAGAAATTTCGTTTATGTGAGAGCCTTAAGCTCTCTTTTGTGTGAGAGAAGGTTTCTTCGGGTTTCAACCTTGTAAGGACCATGTGAAAATTTTTGTGAGAATAGTTCATCCCTTTCAAAGGAAGTATAATCAAGCGATTTGTATTCCAAGTGAATCCAAAGATGTATCCAGAAGGTTCTAGTGAACTCCATTAACAACTCGTTGATCTCTTGTCTCATGTTTTCTTATGCATGCTTTATTTCTACAAGCATGATTATTAATGCATTAAGTAATGGATATATGAGACTAACAACATATTCACCAAGTTAATATCCAATTTGGATTCAAGTCTTCATAAGCACATATTTTCACCTTTGACACAATCAAATTCAATAGATCCGTAATTGTAAAACCGACCTTCATTAAGTGGCCTAGAACCAATTCAAGTTTGGTATTAGTGTCACCTTGGTTTCAGATCACTACCTTGGGAAACGACCTACCAAAACTAACATAAAGGGATCTAATACGATCCACGAAGCCGCCCATTCCATTGGGAATCACTCCATAGATTCATTCCAATTTAGTTACTTGTTATGTACCAACGCTTTAAGAATGATAAAAAAGTCAATGAATACTAGTCCAGTTCGATGGGAAACCTCCTTTTACAATATATTCAATGTACACAATGAGATGATATGATACTAAGACTAGGTCTCCTTAGTATATATATAAGAGACAAGGGGTACAATTAAAACTAGAAATGTAATAACTCAATAAGTAGGGCTTAATAAGGGGTTTTATGATTAACATGGAGATTTTTCTATGGCTTAACATGCCCCTCCCCTTAAAACAAGTGTTTTCCTCAACACTTGACTAACCAGGGGTGTTTCTGCATGAAGAACTCATCTTCCCATGTTGCCTCTTCAACTGGTAGGTTCTTCCATTTGATGAGTTTCTCAATAATTTCTCAATTTCGCAACTGTCGAATCCTTGTTTTAAGGATTTTTTCTTGTTCTATTATGATTTTCCCTTCTTAATAATCTCTGGTAAAATAATTTGGATTGGTATCTTGTCACTGATTACCTTCTTTAAGAAATAAACATGGAAGAATGTATGTACACATGAATATGGAGGAAACTCTAGTTTGTAATCCATACTTCCAATCCTTTGTAACACCTTACAGGGGCCATAATATTTGGGTGCTAATTTAATTTCCTTATTTTTTTTCTTGAGGAACATCTTTGCCTTAAAAATATCCAATCCCCCACTTCAAATTCCATTTCATTGCAATGTTTATATGATTATTTTTCATCATATTTTGTGCCATAACCAAGTTGTCCTTCAATAGTTTGAGAACCTCTTGTTGTTTCATCCTGTTTTGTGCCACAACCAAGTTGTCCTTCAATAGTTTGAGAACCTCTTGTTGGTTCCCTATGTGGTCCTCCACTGCTTGAACTTTTGTAGTCACTTTCAAGGGAGATGTGATGGATGGAGGATGATATCTATAAAGTTACATAAATGGGGACATTTTTTTATGAAGTATGGAAGGATGTGTTGTACCACCATTCTCCCAAGGACAACCACTTGAACCATTGTGTATGTTTATCATATGAAAAACAAAAAATATGTCCTTCTAGATATTTATTCACAATCTCAATTTTCCCATCAGATTGAGGATGGTAAGATGAGCTATGAGCCAATTGAGTACCCAAAAAAGAAAACAATTCGTTCCAAAAATTTCCTGTGAAAATTGGATGTCTGTCACTTACAATAATCCTGGGGACTCCATGTAGATTTCAAAATATTTCCATGAATGTTATGGCTATTTTAATTTCTTTAAAAGGATGAGAAAGAGAGAAAAAATGGGCATACTTTGTCAATTGATCCACTACTACCATGATTCAATTCTTTCCTTTAGATTTGGGTAAACCTGTACTAAAATCCATTGAAACTTCTTCCCAACATTGACTTGGTATAGATAATGGTTGTAGGATACCTGACATGTTGATTGTCTCTCCCTGATTATGTTGGCAGGACACACATTCAACCACAAAATTCTGAACATCAATTTTAAGACTTTCCTGAAAAAATCATCCTTGATCCTATGGTAAGTTTTCAATAACCTTGAATGTCCTCATATAGGAGAAGTGTGCAATTCCAAAAGAACATTCTACTTGCGTTGGGAATTATTACATAAATGTTATGACCCAAGGGGGGCATATATGGGGTTAAATGTATATGATATGACCCCAAGGGGGGGCATATATGGGTCTAAATGTACATGTAATGTGTAAATGTATATGTGATAGGTTCAACCTAATAGTAAGTGTGCCTCATGTATAGTGTGTGAATAGGTATATATAGAGATCATGTATTCATTATTGAGGGATGTGAATTATGATGTATGAATGTAATTGCTATTTATAGGAGGTTCTCCTATTCTTTAAGGAGTTATGTGTAACTCATATCTCTTATCTATATTAGAGTTGTTCTCCATGCTCACATTGTTGTACATAGTGTGTACATCTGGTTTATTCTGATATCTTAATAATTTGGATCATTACATTTGGTATCAGAGCATCGATCCTAGGGTTTTTCTTATTCAAGCAAGCCATATTATATTTTTTCTATAAATTTTATTTATGTACCGATTTAGACATAGAAACTTGGATTTTACTTATAAGACATATTAAGGTACCTGTGTTACAAATTTCAATTTTTTGGTCGTTATAATTTTGGAGATATACCCTGTGGAAGATAGAGTTTTTGACTAGTCCTATAACTAGTATCAAAAGGGTATTCCGGGTAAAATAGGAAAAAGAGTTTTGAAGGAGGGTACTATGTTATGACCCAAGGAGGGAATATATAGGGTTAAATGTATATGATATGACCCCAAGGGGGTCATATATGGGGCTAAATGTGTTAGGATATTTAGTCACTTAAGAGTTAGTTAATATCAACTTGTTCTAATGTGTCGTTAGGTAAAATTGTGTTTCTTTAGTATGCCTTTGTAGTTAGGTAATATGACGGTCATGATATGCTCTCGAAATAGAGTGATATGATGGAGCATATTCTCCTTGATCTTAACGACTACATTTATATGTGGCTTAACACCCAATTGGTCCATGATCTCTATTTAAAGAGCATGGAGGGTCATTTGCCGATGATCGATTGTGAGAAAATATCTTTTAAATCTCTCCTTGCTTCTTCCACCCAATCAAGTTGTAGAATAGAAATAGCACATACTGAGCCCTCTATTTCTTCTTCTTTCCTCGAAAGTGCATCTGCCACAATATTATGTTTTCCTTTTTTGTAGATAATTTCATATTCATAACCTAGCATCTTTGTAACCCATTTTTGTTTCTCTTTTGAAATTAATCGTTGCTCCAATAAGTACTTCAAACTATCATGATCTATTTTTACCTTGAAGTGTCTTTCTATTAGGTAAGGGCACCATTTCTTAACTACATGTAGTATGTCCAACATTTCTTTTTTGTAAATCAGGTTGAGTAAGTTTTTTCCTTTAAGATGGCTACTTTCAAAGGAAAGGAGCCTTCCTTCTTACATTAAATTTGCACCAATTCCATGGCCCGAGGCATCACATTCCACAATAAACATTTTTTTGAAGTTAGGTGTGGCTAGGACATGAGTCGTACACATAGAATCCTTAAGTTTTTCAAAACCTTTGGTTGATTCTTGAGTATAAGAAAATGCTTCATTCTTTAATAATTTTGTTAGAGGTGTTACTATTTGACCATAGTTCTTGACAAACTTGTGGTAATATCCTGTCAATCCTAAGAATCCTCTAATTTTCTTCAAGGTTTTGGGAGTTAGACATTTGCTCGTACCTTTAATTTTGTTAGGTTCCACTTTGACACCTTCCTGAGATACAATATGAACCAAATATTCCACTTCTTGAACCTCAAAGGCACACTTGGAAGGCTTTGCATAAAGTTGTTTCTCTTCTAATAGTTGTAATACTCTCTCAACAATTTGTACATGCTCTTCTTGATATTTTCTATAGATTAGTATGTCATCAAAAAACACTAACACAAATTTACTAAGGAAGGGTTTGAAAATAGAATTCATCAAGCTTTAAAATGTTGAAGGTGAAATAGTAAGTCCAAATGGCATAACCAAAAACTCATAATGACCTTCATGTGTTCTAAAGGTTGTTTTGGGAATGTCTTCCCGCCTCATTCTAATTTGATGATATCCCAAACAAACATCCAACTTAGTAAATAAAATTGATCCCTACAATTCATCTAATAATTCATCAATGACAGGAATAGGAAACATATCTTTGATGGACATTTTGTTAATTTGTCTATAATTTGGACACATATGCCATGGACCATCCTTTTTCATAACCATCACTAATTGTGAAGAGAAAGCACTTTGGTTAGGTTGAATGATGTCAACCTCTAACATTTCTTGGATCATATGCTTAATCTCACTCTTATGTGCATATTGATACCATAAAGGCATAATGTTAGGTCGTACACTTCTTGGTTGTAGATGAATAGCATGGTCATGATCTTGAGTAGGTGGAAGACCCTTAGTCATCTCTTCAAATACCTTGGAATGATTGTTGATAACTATTTGGAGATCCACTAGATAAAAGGATATAGATCTTTGAACATCTAGTGAGCGTAATTGTGAAATTACACCATGGTGTCCCTTTTTCAATAATTTTATCATGTTATTAAAGTTTATCACCTTAGAGGGTTTCCATTGGATATTTATAAGCTCAATTTCCTTTCCTTTTGAGGAAAATCTCATGAAAAAATCTTGAAAATTAAAGGCCATTGTTCCCAATTATTGTAACCACTGGACCTTTAATACGACATCAACACCACCCGTTTAGATGTAAATCATGAGATTATCCAATAAATAATCCCCCATATTGAGATTAATATTGTGGCACTTCCCTAAAAACTTTATGGTACCTCCATATGCAATCATTACTTGAAACTTTGGTGTTGGAAATCCAAAGAAATTGAGTTTTTTTCCTAATTTATAATTAATGGAGTTATGGGTAGTACCATAATCAATCAACATTGCTACCTTTTTTGTTTTCATATATCCTTCTATCTTGAGGGTTTGTGGAGTATTGATTCCAACTAGTGCATGACAAGATATCATTGGAATAGTCTCTTCTAGATATATATCTTGTGATGGTTCCAATTCTTTATCTTCTTCCTCTTCATGATCTATGTAGAATAATTTATTCTCATTGCATTTTTGCCCCTTATTGTACTTTCTATCACAACTAAAACATAGTCCCTCTTCTCTTCTTTCATCCATTTGTTGAAGAGTCAACCTTGTCGATTGAGTGAGCTTAGGAGAGAGAACATGGTGATCTCTATAGTTGTTAGTGGCCACGCTTCTAGTAGCCATATTCTTTTTTCCACTTTCCTTGCCATACTGAAAGCTTTCTCTAGGGATTTAGGTTTGAAGAGATACAAATCATGTTGAAAGTTATCCTTTAAATTTCCCATAAAGAGATCTAAAAAATTATCCCCTGGAATGTTATTTACCCTAAGACTGAGATTTTGGAATTGTTGAATGTGCTTTGTAATTGTCCCTTTTTTATGAAGAGTTATCAATTGACTAAAGAATGTATTGTTCTTAATATATACATAAAGTGTTGTCAATTCATCCATAAAAATGGACCAAGAGATAGTAGAATCTTTTTTCCTTTCACAAAGTCTTTGATACCAAACAAACCGATCATTTTCTAAATAAAATCATGCAATACTTTCCTTTTGTAAGCTTGGCACTTGGTGTAGATAAAAGAATTGCTCCATCTGGAATATCCATGTTATAGGATATTTACCATAAAAATTCCTCATATTTATATTTGGAACGAAGTAGTTCCTTGGTTCCAAATTGAATCCATGATGAAGTGGATCCTGGAGTAATAAATGATCATGATTATGAGATACATTATTTTTTCTCTCCAAATGTGACAAAATACTCCCCATATGTGATTGAGTCTCAACAACCTTGTTCTCCTTGTTTTCATGATTTCCTCTGATATCCATATCCATATTAAGGATTTTCTGTAAGAGAATGGTTTCTATGGAATTTTGCATTTCATTCATGGATTTTTGCATTTCTTCCTTGTTTTCATCCATCTTATTTTTCACGTCATTCTTATTTTCATCCATCTTCTTTACCATTTCATCCATCTTATTTTCCATTTCATCCATATTATTTTTCATTTGATATTCTATTTCCCTTTTAAGGTATTCCCGATAATGTGTTAAATCCACTTGTTTCAACATACTACCATTCATTTGATCAACTTGGTTCTTTAATTGGGTTACTCTATATTCTAAGTCTTCACTTTCTTCTAAATTAATGCTTGATTTTTTATGAGTACCAGTATGATTTATTGTAGAAACATTTTCCATATAACAAAATAATAATTCTCCTATTTTTCCTCTTTATCACAAATTATGGATCACCAAAAACAAATCTTCCAATAAAAAGTTATTCCAATTGTAAGTTAACCTTTAAAACCCTAATTTGGAGACTAATTGGATGGTTGACCTTTGTCCTGATATATATATGAAATTTGAAGCCTTATAAGTCTAAAATTGTGGCCTATAGCACTATGATATGACTTCTTAAACTCCTAAAAATTTCATAGTTTGCACCTTCATTGATAAAAAGTTATAGAAAAAGTACCAAAATGACTTGTTTAAGACTAATTTTAGGATTAGTAAAAAGCCCATATTTCACAAGACACATAATTTGTAATTATTCATAGTATAAAAATTTTCCACATATTATTCGCTAGGTCACCTCAGGATTATGAAAATTTCAGAGTTATAAACTTTACCAAAAACTTTTTATAGCAAAAATTGAAAAAATGATTTGTTTGAGACTAATTTCAAGACTAGTCACAAGCACTAGCGTCCATAGATGATATATTAAAAAAAGTAATGAACCATACATTGAATTGTTTACCACATGTTCTTCACTATATTTCCTCGATCACTTAAACATTTTACAATCTGAAACATCCCAGAAAAAAAATTTATAGCAAAAAGTCTAAAATGACTTTATTGAGGTAGCACAACCTTGAGATCGATGCTCAGATTCCAAATTTTATGTACCAATGCCTTGAGAAGGATAACAATTCAATGAATAACAATACACTTTGAGGGGGGAACCTCCTTTTACAATATATTCAATGTACAAATTAAGATGAGATGATCCTAAGACTAGGTCACCTTCCTGTGTGTGTGTGTGTAGGAGACAAGAGGTACAATTATAATGAAAGGGTAGAATGAAAGGTTCTAGATGACCTACTAATATAAATCTAGAAATTTGATAACTCAATATATATAGCTTAATAAGGGGTTTTATGATTAACATGGGGTTTTGTCTAGGGCTTAACATCACCAGGTTTTTATACTCCATTAGGCAGAGTCTGTTAACACTCATCTACTATACCATGGGGGGAAAGGCATTACATACACCATGACTCAATTATTTGGTTTCTTTCAATGAATGCATTTATCTAGAAATGTTCCACCATGTTGGAAAAGTGATCTATGCAAGTTCATTGTGCCTTGGATATTTTGAAGACAATCAGTCGACAATCAACTAACAAAGTTGAATGGGTGGTTGACTAAGGGAATTGGATTTTTTACTAAGCATTCATTTATTTGGGTAGCTAAAAGAACATAGTTGACTACTGCATAGAATAAGGAATAAATCAAGGTTTTTTTAATGCCTCGCCACTTTATGTGGACATTGTCTTTCTCACTTCAAGAGAGTTGGTTACATATTGGTGCTATAAAAAGATGGCCCTATGGGTCGATCTAAGAACAAGTGTTGCATTGTGTTTTGTATGGTAATATTTTGGTTTATTACATTTCTATGTATGTTGATCTATGATTGGTTGTGCTTAAGCGATGTAAAAAATTCTTTAGACACCACCTCTCTCTTGGATCACTAGCTCCCCATTCTACCTAATATTAGGATTGTCCAACATGGTTTCATGTTGTGAATCTTGCTTATTGTAGGATATATTATTAGGTTGTTTATATATTTACGAAACCTCTATCATAAGCTAAATTTATGAAATTTTAAGTTATGCTTGAGCTTCAATAAACTGCAATTATGGGTGGGTGTGCATAAGTAATTTCACCTATTGAATATCCAAATCATTTTGTTGATGCAAGTGGGGGTGTGGGGGGTGGTTGGGGGGGGTTGAACAATGATATATGTAGGATCGTCACATATCTAGATATTATAGATACAATAAATTGATAATACATAGTCAACTAAGATATTTAATTGAGCGGTTGAATGAGTGGTCAACTAGGCCTTTGCCTGGTCAGGAAATTACATCAAAGCAGTCAATTGGTCCATAGAACAACATATAATTCAAGGATTTTGTTATGCATCCTCACCAATATATTTGGAAATCATCTTTCCCACTTCTAGGGAATTGGTTACATCTTGGTGCTACAAAAATATGGCCCGATGGGTCAATCCATGAGCAAGTGTTGTAGTGTGTTGTGTATGGAAATATTTATTGGTTTCTTACACTACTATGTATGTTGAGCTATGATTGGTTGTGATTAAGTGTTGTAACATTTTATATAGAAATCACCTCTCTCTTGGAAAAATATCTCTCTGATCTACCTAATCCTTTGATTCTACAGCACACCAAATCTTACTCTTTCCATCTTCAATTATCTCCAATTGCCTATAACAATTATCCAAACTGCTTAGTTCAAACTCTATTATCCATAGGATCTATATTACATGTTAAGACCCTAGGTATTGAGCCATTGCATTTCTATCTTTATATAATATTTTTTTATTCTTGGTCAGATCATTATTTGTAATTGTACCATTTGTCTCCTATTTATACACTATAAATTTGGTGGTATAGCTTATATAAGTTAGGATATTTTCTTAGTCCTGAAACCTTGTTTAAATCATAGGTTCTATAAAAAAATAATATCTGGAGATTGATAGGTCCAATTGAAGTAATAATGGTTCCATTAAAAATAAGATGTATCAACAAGGTATCATAGGTATACATTTCACATATTGAAGTACTATAGGTGTAGAGTGATAGGCCATACAAATTCGCTCTCTTGAAATAGGGAAAAAACAATAGATTGGAGTAATTCCACCATAATGTTCCCTTGGAAGGTCCAAATTATGTGGGATTAGTGGGAACCAAATTTCAACAACATAAGATTATAACTGGAAAATTTGTAATAGGTTCAAGTTCGACCATCAAATAAAACCACAAAATCGGGGCTTTATAATATGTGTCAACTTAAAATTATCATAACTTTTTATTGGAAGCTTAGTTTGTGGTGATTGAAAAGAGGCTAGGAGGAATCATAGTAGACCACGTGGGTATCAATTTTGGTACCACTTTATAATAAGTTATTGAAGAAGGAC
>ML826742.1:48347-65955 GCA_009831015.1 Picea engelmannii
GGTGCGCTATCCTTGGAGGAAGATGCGCTACACCTTGTTTGGCTATCTAGCCTAGGGTTTGCTTCCAGAGGAATTCTCAGTCAAGGTTAAGGTGCTCGGAGGGTGGCTTCGGCCTATGGTTGGGTGACGAGGGTATCGTCAATGGTAAAACGAGCACACCATCTTCTATATTCTAACAAACACTACCCATAAGAAAAACCTTCATTTTTTCCTCACTAACAACTATGCCATCTGCTTATGCAAAAGTATCCAAACATAAGATAGTGCCCTCAATAAATTGTTGGGTCAATTCAGGTGTTAAAGCTGAGTCATCTACAAAGTGGACATTAAGGAATTGGTTACAATATGGTAAGTAGATACCTGAATTTTTCCCTTGCATTCTTGTTGCTTCCAATAGTTAACCAAGAGCATCGGCTACAATCACATAGAGATACAACGCCAAAAGGAACCCGTGACGAATGGAACACTGCAATGGGATAGACAGAAAGAGTGTCTCCACAGATTGGTGATACACAACAAAAATTCCAAGCAATCCAACATCTTGAGGATGAAATCCCATTCAATTCTATCATTAGCTTTATCAAAATCAATTTTTAAAAGGAGGGCCTTTTGATCAATGTCCTGATCCCATTCAAGACCTTCCTAGGTAGTGATAAGATTATATAGGGTAAATCTGCCCTTCATAAAACCCATCTACTCCTTGCAAACTAACTGGGCCACCAATAATTGAATCCTCCTAGCTAGTGCTTTCGCTAGAATTTTATAGGAGACATTCAACAAGGTGATTGGATGCCATCATCTCACCAAGTCTCTCTTAACACCTTTAGGAATTAGTTTTATGGGCCCAGCAGTAACCAACTCCAAGGCAGATCTAAGGATTTCTCATCAGGAACTAGGTATTTCTAATTCTTGAGTTCCTTCATGGCTGCCTCCAATTCATCCATCCCAAGATCTCTGGAGAGATAGTTCCTCTCAAGACCCTCAACTCTCCTAGGAACAACTTGATAGACAAGCTCCATAGGAGCATCCTGCAATGGGGCAACTCCTACAGATGTGAAAATCCTCTAAAATTGATCTCAAATATCTGTCGAATTTCCATCTCATCTTCTATAAGGTTACCACTAGGGTCTTGTAAGGCTAGGATCCTCTCATATTTGTGCTTGCTCCATAGGTGCTGAAAATACAATTTTGTAGGAGTATATCCCTCAACCATCCAGTGCATATGCCCCCTAATCCTGGACCCTTTGGCCTTATATTTTGGAATAATAGATAAATGGTAACACAATGCATGAAAATTTTTATTTCATCTGCAGTCCAAAATACAATTTTTATTCTGCAATTTGTGTGAATGAGATATCCTCAAGAGCTAGAACAGTACAAGTTCCCAAAGTTGCATAAACATAAAATTGTTTCAGAGGAAACAATCAACCAGGTTGTGGATCTACTTAACTGCAACTTCAAAATCAAAGGGAATAAAACCACTTTGTTTGACAGACATGAGTGGACACAGGTAATCAAAGAGGGAGACATAAACTATTCAAATCTCCACCTATTTACAGAAAAAAGTTTGCTTCAAATTCTAATGACTTCTACTTCTAGAACTGACTCAAGAAGCAAATACAAATGCAAAGAAAGCAAGAGGCTGGATCCCTGACTTCTCTTTATATTTTTCTCTTTTGTACCTTCGTTACTATATCTTGTGCATTTGTCTATGGTGTCTTCATAATTTACTGCATTTTGAATATATAAAATCATTCCACTAAGGCATAAGCTCAACTCATACATGCATGCTACAAAAAAGAAACTCAGTTGTTGAGTCAATAGATATAAAATATTAGTAGAAAAGGTGGGGTAGAGGATGTTATCCTAGAATGTTTGGAAAAGAAAAAAAAGACAACTGCAACTTTTCAAGAAAAATTGGATTGTCTTCAAAGTAAAGAATTCATCTCATCTAGAAGCAACAATAAAGCAAATCTGTGAATTGACATTCCATGGACTGAATTGTTTAGCATGATTTGTAAAATAGTCAATCCATATTCTCCATTTTTTATTTAATCATACATATATATAAAAAGGATGACGGAATATACATACTTTTGGGATTCAATAATGGGTAGCCGTGCCACAATTAGTTCACAAAAGAGTTCAATAAATTCATGTGCCGCCATCATATTCTGCTCTCTTATTATCTGTTCAACCTGCAAACGACAAAGAACACAAAATGAATATATATAAAAGGCCTTCGAAGTAATTGTAGACCAAGAAAAACAAATCTAAGAAATGTTTATGCATGCAACTAAAATAACTGACTCTTTACAGATGATATAATAAAATCACTAAAAAAGTTTATCATATGCATTCCCCGTGGTTAGGAAAAAATTTTGCAGCATATAGTGAAACAACAGTTCTTTAAACCCCGTGTGGAGACAATTGCTCCCAAAAAGCAAAAACGCTCCTTGCATAAATAGTAAAATCACGTATGAATGGGATGATTTTTATTTCTAAGCCACATAGATGATAGAACCTGTGTTGTAATTTCTCCTTCTTGAATGCCCCAAAAACAATATGGAAACAATCTTAGCATACATTTAAAAAGTGAAAATTTTATCATTTTGAATAGAAAAAATAAAATTTAAAACTTATAAGACCTAACACTCATTTTATAGGTTACTTAAAACAAAGAATATGCTTTGTCATGCAAGGTGTACACGGGAGTCTTGACCACATAATGATTACTACCAACTTGTTGAAGGACTAACTCAAGAGTGGAGAAAGGGTGTTTAAAAGGAAGTTGAAGGTATGTTTGAGATCCAATTACTTTCTGCAGAATTAAGAACTTTGACCTGAAGGATGATGTGAAGATTCTTACTCAATTGAACACAAGTAATGATCGCCAAGAAAGTTGTTCACAGGGTTTTATTACCAAGGGTTGTAGGATGAACAAATTCCTTGACAAGTAGGAACACATCAATCATTCTCAAAGATCTCGGGGTAGCCAAGACTTCTTCGGTTTCTCTACATCATATCAGATCCGAAACAATCATGATAACCACTGCAGAGTCATTCAACCAACACCTGCACTCTATCGCCAGCGCTCAATCACAACTCTCTAGGAGAAAATATGAAGCAAGGAGGGAAAGAAAAAAACATCGATAACCTTTCTCACTTGATTGTACGATGATTTATAGGAGATGAGAGAACTAATAATAGAAGTGGACTAAAGATAGAACAGTCCAACAAAAGCCTCCATCTCCCTGAATAACACAAGTACCTATAACCACTGTTATCGAAACTGACCGGTCCAACCAGTTTTGGCACATTTCCAGTCCAGTCAGGGTATACAGGCCATTTTAGTCTGGTTTAGTACTGAACCAACCGGTTCTATACAAGAACTGGCTGGTTCTATACACAGGAGTCGGTCAGCTCTTTACCGAACTGGCCAGTTCCATACAGCACCGTACCATGCAACTAGGGACCACCAAAATCCAAATTTTTTTGAAAAAAAAAAATCAATGAATTAAAAAATGGGTTGCCTAATAACTAACCCTAGGGCCCTACTAACGCTATTTAAAGAGGTCCCCACCCACTATTTCACCCACCCTAGTAATTAATGGTAATGTTAAGAAGTGAAAGAGACATTATCCTTTATCTTTCATTTTCATCCTTTTACTTGAAGAGATATTCTCCTTTATCTTTCATTTTCATCCTTTTACTTAAAGAGACATTCTCCTTTATCTTTTATTTTCATCATTTTACTTAAATTTTTAACATTACCATTAATTGTTTCAAGATGTTTGAGTGGTTCCTGTTGAGATTTGGGTACCTTGGAAAGTGGTCCCCTTGTGTTTGTGAGTCTCTAAACACAAAGGGGGAGACTATTACCCCTATTACTTTACTTTATGTTCTAATTTCACATTGACTTAAGTGACTTAAGTCAAAAGTGAAATATGCCACCTAAGTTATTAAAGTGACATTTAATTCACAAAGTGGGTGAGTTAAAGGACATGAGGCAAACTAAGGAAAGTGGGTTTCCTAAGTGAGATTTTTGGATTAAATCTCACCCATTGATTAGACATGGCTAGATTGGATCTAAGTCATTGATCTTTTAGGGTTTGGCCAAATAGAGGCTAAAGGAGGGAAAAGGGAAAAGATGAGACTCATTCTTCACTTCAGAGATTTGAGAGGAGAGGAGAGGAGGAGGAGAAGAGCTATTGGGCACATATCTTGAAGAGGAGAGGAGAGGAGGAGGAGAAGAGCTATTGGGCACATATCTTGAAGAGGAGAGGGCGCATGAGGTCAAGGCTTGAGGAGGATCCATAGCTTGGGTCCAGTCTACCATGGCGTGTCTAACATGGAGTATGGGATACATCTTGGAGGAGGGCGCATCCATTTAGTAGAGGGGTGCACAAGCTTGTGAGTGGCGCACTTGGGAGAGAGGCGCATCAAGCTTGTAGAGGAGGGCGCACCTTGGGGAGGAGACTCATTCACCATGCTTAGGTGCACTCTAGAGGAGTAGAGGGTGCAAGGGTGAAGGAGAGCGCACACTTGTAGAGTTTTGCTAGAGGAGGGGCACACTTGAGCATAGTGTGCACCATCACTTGGAGGGAAGCACTCTTGAGAGGAGGGTGCATGACCAAGGGCAAATCAAATTCAAGGCAAGGTTCAAAGGCACAAGCAAAGGGCAAAGGAAAAGCAAGAGGCAAGGAAAGGGATCAAGGCATTAGCTAAGGAAGAGGGGCGCACCAAGGCAAAGGGCGCCTAGCTTCAAGGGGCTAGCAAGCACATCTTCAAGGGACTCCAAAGCATCCAAGAAGGGTTTCTATTGTCCCAGGTTCACTTGTATATGTTTTCATTGTTGTACATTTTTCTTTGAGGCCTTCTATATACATCTACTCCAAACCGGTTTTCCCCATGGGGGTTTTTCTAGGGTCATGTTGACCAAAAACTAATGTGTCCAATTTCATGCATGCTTAGATTTGTTAGATCAGCATTTTAGAGTTGTAAAGATCCAAGGAGTGTTATGTGTTTGAGTATTATTGCATGTGCTAACGTTGGAATGTAAAAACACTTGCAAGGGCACCTCAAAGAACACTTAACCAATGAAAATTATGGGCAGAAAGTTACTAAATTGTTTGATGTCCTAAAACGCAGCAAAGGACAGTTTTGGAAGATTAAACTTAGAGCTAAATTCTGGTCAAAGACAGATCAGATTTACCAGCCTCATGGTACCTCAGTTTTCTTCAGTTCCAACCTAATTGGACTTCATATGGAGAAAGTAGAATTTTAGGTCCCATTCGAGATTGCAATGTTTCCACTGGATTCTATCATGTATGAGGGTATGGAACTAGCATTTAATCAAGAGCATCAAGCCCTCTAAGTACCTCAATGTTGGTGGCATTGATTGTTGAACTATTATGCCATGACACTAGTAAAAATGTACTCTTCACTCAAGTAAAATCACTTATTAGGCATGTTAAGCTTTTTCTATCTTATTTTAATGCTTAGAGGATGACGACATTGATGATGAGGATCCTAATATAGGCAATGATTTTGATGATACCTGCTTATTTGTTGTAGCATGATTTTTTTGGACTCTAGAGGCCATTTAGAGAATCTTTGTTGATGTATTTTGGTTCAGAGATGGATTGCACTCAGTGCTATTTTGGTTATATGCGCCCTTGCTATATACATGAGAAACTTTGCATATTTGTGTATAATGGTTTGGATTCATATGGATGCACATGAATTTATGTGTTTTATTTCAAATTTTCAATATTTTATGTATATTTTGGTCGACCGGTTTTTTTGTCCGGTTTTTTCCCGATTCTAATCCGATTCTAAAAACACTACCTATAACAGAACATCAAATTCCTAGAATATCTCTATAAATGGTGGATGCATGGAGTGGAAGAGAAAAAGTGGAGGAGTACTTGTTGATCCAGTAGAGCAGGTATGGCAAGATGCCATGATGGATGACAGTCCTTCCAGCTTTGTGGAGATAGTATCAAAACCTACCATGGAATTAGAGATTGATTCCATGAATGTTGTTGATTTGTAATGACCCTGGATATGCTAGGCTGGAATATTATAATCTTTATGCAGTAAATGCTCTAAAATGGTTGAAAATTTTTTTACAAACAGTTTGTATTCATTCCATTAAAGGCATTTCGTCAAACATATTGTTGGCAAAACTAGATATACGTGGAATAGAAGAGAATCATGAATTATTTTATTATGAACTAATATTTGAATACAATAATCCAATAGTTGTTATGGCAGCTGCACTACATCAATGAAAAACACACAATAACAAGCCAAAAACCTGGATGATGTCACGGTCACCACCAGAAAACCCGACGAATCTGCACCTCCAAACTGATATCAAACCACAAATGAAGCTCGGTTGAAGATCCTGGATGGATCCTCCTCCTTGTCTAGCTAGGGTGGATATTGCACCACCGAAACTAAACTGCAATGGAAGGGTTATGCCAAACCATAACGAAAACTTGGCTCCAAGAGCACTCCAAAGAGATCAATCCAAAGACATAATGACAAAGTGAAGCGCTACCCCTCATTTTATCCTTCCGTCATGCCTTCTAGAACTTTCCCCTTTTTGACTAAATCAAATATGACCCTCATTCCCCTTTTACTTTCACTTTAAGATTAAAAATCACTTTTAAGTAACTTATTAATCTAAAGTTACTTTATTTCCTTAATGTCACTTTAAAACATAACATCTCCTAACTAAGTGACATTAAATAACCCCTTGACTCCCCTTTTTCTTCACTGACAAGCCACGGAAGTTGTTTCCAACTACATAACAGGGGAATCCAAAAATGGGGACATGACAAATCCTCCCTTCCCAAAGATTGTTTGTCCTCAAGCAATGCCATCACACATGTTGACCGTCTATCCAACTAGGGGGTCAACTCCATGTGCCATGAAGAGATGCATCATCAGATGCTCATTTGTCGAAGATAGTTTGATTCTACTGGGCAATTTATGCCCCCAGCACTTATTTTTGTAAACAGAATTTCTGCACCCCTGCGTGGGTTAATAATGTAATAGGTCTGCATGGCTCATAGTTAGGTCAGTTACCTTGAGATGTCTTCATTAGGAGAGTTCCTTTCATCAAGGGTTTTTTATCCTCAGGTTATTAATTGGGCTTTTCAGCCTTATTAATTTCCCTTGAGTTTTTCCCTCACACCTGCAATAATTCCTCCAAAGTGGTGAAGGACGTTCTAATGGGGTTATCTTCTGGTAACTATTGTTTAGGAATGATGTAAATGACCATGCAAGACATCGCAGAAAGTTTCGCGGAATTTCGTCGAGTCTAGATAGTTTTTTTTTTTTAAATTACTTTTTAATTAAATTTCCCTAAGTTTGGAGGTTTAATTATTTAATTATTTAATTATTTTTGAGCAAAAATTGTAAAAACTAGGTCCTTGGGCTTTTGATAGGGGTATTTGTGCTCAAAAGAAATGGAAAGACACGCCCTACACCCTTGGACCAAGTTTCAACTCAGTTGGACAACTTTTGCTAGGTGTTTGTCCACCAGGAGTGTCAGTCAGTCAAAAACAACAATTTTAATTGGTAAGTCTTGATAAAGTCAAAATGTAATTTTTGTAATTTTGAGCTAAGAAGTGGATGTAAAGATGGAAAAAGGGAGAAGATGTGTTTCCTAACCTAAGCCTACCCATCCTAACTTATTTCAACCTTTTTACACCCCTCACCCACTCACCTCACTCAAACCCTCACGCCCCCTAGGGGAAGTTACGCCCCCCTTGCTAGGTAAAACGTCACAACTTGTTTTTTGATGAGTTGTGGGCCCTCCTTTCCACACGTGCACCCTTCCTAGTCTCTCACGTCACCTTTTGCTTGATCCCAGGACCTAACAACTCACCTCCCATTCATTTGCCCTAGCCAAACCCTAAAAGTTGTGCCCTCCCCTTCGGATTCTCTCTTGTGCTTGGTGGTGGACACTTGGCATTGATCCAAGAGAGGTAGGTTTGCCTCTCCAAGTATAAATAGAACCCCTCTCTCACTCTTTTCTTCACCATATCTTGAGCTAAGGTTATGCTACTTGATTTCCATCTCATCTCTCTCTCTCCTTTCCATCTTGCATCCATTCTTTTGCTCTTGAGGGTTTTGGAGCAAATTTTTGCTTCAAGATTTTTCCTTGAGTAATAAAGAGAAACTTTGGAGGATTTTGGAAGAGCAACAAGTATTCTTGTTTTTTGCTTACATATGAAGTAATATTGTGGATTTGACACCATGGGTTGCATAGAGTAGATCTTGGGTAAAGTATTTTACTTGGGTAGGTTAACAACTAGTATTATTATTGATCTATATATGTGGGTTTGCTAATAAGGTACAAGTATTTTATTTTTTAGCATATTCAGCCATATTATCTCTTGTATGCCTCACATTTTGTTAAAGTTTTCCAGGTTTGCTTCTAGGGTTTTGTTGGGATAGCCTCAAGGAAGAGTCTTCCCTCAAAGCTTACTCGAACTCCTTATTTTCTCATCTCTTTCTTGATGTCCATTTCATTCAATATTTCAGCTAGCTTAACATCTTAGAATGGTCATTTAACATACTTTTTTTCCATAAAAATTTTATGTGAAAAAATTCTACCCAAAATAGAAATTTTTCTTCATCTTTTGTTGTTGTGTGTAGCTTTTCCACAGAGCATAGCTTGCTGGTTTTTGCAGGTTCTTATCAGGTTGAGGGGGGTTATGTTACCCAAAATTATCCACACAACACTCCAAGACCATTCTTTTCAAGTGGGTAACAAATCTCAACCTTTCTCTTTGATTTTCTAGCTCCTTGTGCATAGTTTCTTCACTTTTTAGCTATTTTTGCTAGCTCATAGCTTGGGAGGAGAATTGGTACGACCTACCTCCCACGTGTGAGCTTAGGGTTAGTTCCATTTTCAAGTTTTCATTTTTTTAAATCGTCTCCTAAGACTAGGACGTGGGGTTAGTGAGCATTTTGTTAATAGTAGTTGTGCTTGTTTTCTTCTCAACCCCTTTGGCACAATAAAGGTAGGCTTGCCTCCACCTTGTGCCATTGAGTGGTTTGCTTTCTTTGCCTCTCTTTCTCTTTCCAAGCTATTTCTAATATTAATAATTGCCTACACCTTAGGAAAGATGTCCCCAAAATTGTAAGGCTAGGGTAATAATGTGTTAATGGTTCATTCATGCTTCAATGGTTAAAACTATCTAGATCTAGATCTCATTCACACATTAATCTTTAGCTTAAGCCCTTGGGGCATAATCTACTCCCATGTTTAAGCTACCTTAAGTTTTATTTCATTTTCACATGCTAAGTGGTTTAATGCATTGATGGTATAATAAGTGGTATTCTCTTTCATGTTATTTCATACTTAAGGCCATTTGCCATCAACTAACTGTGTAGGCACACATCTTAAATCTTAAGCTTTCTTCTTCACACTCAAAACTCAATATCAATGCAATAACAATCATAAGATAAGTGGTGATAAGCTTGATTTTCTCTTCTTCCTTTGGCAAGCGGTTTTTGCCCTTGTTCATTAGCATTCTTTTCTTTACAAGCTTTTCATGTTGTGATTTAGTAAATGGTGATGCAATAACTCTTTACTTCAGTTTTTTTTTTACATGTGTTAATATGATTAACTCTCATGCTTAATAACACATCTTTATAAGCTGCTTAAAGTTTCGGTTTTGGCATAAAATCACCTTTTTAAGGCAATTAAAAGTCATTAAAACACTCTCAAACACATCTAAAAACTTAACCAATTGATATATACACTTAATAGACTTAATAGGGTACTTTAAACCACCATCTTTATCATCTAAAATGGAGATTGAGGAAGGCAACGGAAGGTGCTAGGCCGGGGACGGTCTCACGATGCGCGGCGTCCCTTCCGGGAGTACTCGGTTCTTAGGGTTAACCTGTGAAGCTAGGGTAGGCCTCGTTGCCTCACTTCTTGAGCATCCAGCAACCATTTGGCAATCGGGGGAGGAGGTTTTTTGGTCAAACATTTAGTTAGGGTAATTAAAATTCTTCAAATCTCAAAACCCTTAACTCACTAAGCAATTAATAAACCTTGGTTTAATTCGACATATCTTATGGTTTAACACTTGTAAGTAATCTTGCAATCTAATTTACAAGTAATGCTTTGTGGGTAAATAACTAAATATCTTAAACATTGTGGAACACTTGTGCTTAAAGCTTTCAATTCCTTAAGTGCCTTGTGAATTTATTGTGTTGATGTTGCCATTAAGGAGCAGTCCAATAGAGTAAGTGCTATTCGAGCATGCTTAGGCTTATTGTGTTGATGATGCTCACGTCTTGATTGCCTTTAATTTCCTGCACATTTAAACACACATGGTTAGCTTGTTTCTCTTGTAAATCTATTGTTGTGTAACTAGCATTCTTTATTTGTAAGTATCTAATCTTGTTGTGGATAATTGTAATCTTTGTAATCATATTGTAATTAAACACCCCTTAACTTTAGTTGACCCCTTGCCCAACCTTAGGCACTAGTCTTAGTTGACTTAGGGAAAGGGCTTGCCTAACATTTTAAATCTTGCATCTTGCATTGTTGGCTTAGCATCTTAGGATTAGACTTCCCCATACCCTTAACAAATTAAAATCAACTCCTAGAACTTCACGTTAATAAAATCTAGAAACTAGGGTCTACCCCCCTTGGCTTCCCTAGGAGTAAGCCTAGACGGAAGAGGTTCAAGTCAAAGTGACAGCGTGAGCTTTGAACCTAGGCATTGTGCCTCCAAGGACACACTAAGTGAGCAAGACTTAGCTCACGTCTGCAAGTGTGTATAAAGACGACAACAACACCCATAAGGAACAACAAACTGAACCAAACTGAAACTAATGATGATCCTCGGGTCCCAAGCCAATAAGAAAGATGCGGAGCACCTATCGCCCACAATATTGTCCGGCAATGTGCTAACACCAGGGGGGACCTGAAAGTAACAATTGGTTCTCCCATCTGTACCAGTTGCCAAACTGTCAATCCATAAAATCCCAGGGTTCCATGCTATCACCAAAAAGGACCCATCATGCTGACGTTGCGCCACTCTGATCATAAATATTTGATCCTCCTGACTAGAATGCATCCTCCACCCCTACATCCATAAGCTATAATGCCTCAAAGAATCGTCCCCACTATCGAGGATCATGTCCTACCAATGTATTTCAAGAAAGTCAACCAAACCAACTCTAAAATCAGACATCTTGAAGAAGTCTATGTGGTCACAAGTTGATAGGGCATCAACGACACCCAACCCCAGGTATCAAAAGGGAAATCCCTAATACTCCAGCACCCCCAGCCTACTGCAATCATATAGGCATCATCGGGAAAATATCTCAACATATCGTCCGCAAAGTCTCTCCATGCAAACCTCTCTCGGACTAGCCTATAAGTGGTAAGTCACTAGGGTCTCAAACTAACCTATAGGATGTGAAGCACCCTCTACTCATAGCCCTGATCTACCAAATGCTAACACAAGAATCCACTTGACTGCCTCGAATAAGCTAGGCTATCAGAAACTGCACAAACTCAGTCAACTACTTAGAAGAGCACTCCTCCAAGCAAATAATCCTAAGCATCCCAAGAGTAAATCCTGGGAAGTGAAAACTGGCCATCTCATCTGTATCGGTTGTTGAGTTGTCAAACACTATAGTCCCTCCCATCATAACTATCTGACCACCATGTTCAAACTGCGCTCTCCTCTCTTGGTCCCCCAAACTAAAATCCTTGAAAGGACTAAACTCACTATCCTGGATCATGTCTCACCAAGGCATCTCAATGACGTCAAAGCCTACCAATTCACAGATGGACTCGATCCTGGGCATCGTGAGGGAAAATCTACCTCTCCATATAGAACAAGGCTCAACAACTCCTCTCACAACATCCCCACAATGACACAGACCAATCACTATCGCAACCCTGTCGATCACCCTCATCATCTGAAGCAATCTATCACTCCAATGAATGCCAAGATCCCACCACCAAATTGGAATTCCATCACTCCCAATGCCTGCTGAAATCTCCGTGAACCGATCCAATAGATTCTGGATCTCCTCCTATGCACTCTATGCACAGATCACATGGTCCAAATGAAAGACCTCTGACATGGTCACAATGCCACCTGTCTCATCCAACTGACTAACTCCCATGTCCTGTTGTATATAATGAGGGCATCAAATAATAGCAATAGATGCCTCTGCCACTGCCTGCAAGATTGGACAGTGACTAGTGCGTTGGTCAACCCCAAGGGTATGACCCACAGATTATAATGATTTATGGAAGCAGTCTTGTGACAATCCTGCTCCCTAGCCCTCATCTGCTGACATCCCAGATGAAGATCGGTCATCAAGAGATATGGTGCTCCCCAAGGTTCACCCATCCACTCACCGATCCTGGGCAACCACAACTCAATGGTATGCCTGAGGACTCTGTCGGGAGGTCTCCCTAGCGAAAACACCCAACTCCACTGTAAACTATCATGTACCAATGAATATCTCTGCATACTCTTGCCTATCATTGAGTCGTCCTGTACCATCATGTATCCTGTAGGCGCTACTGTATCCATCACTCTATTGATGTCGTCTGAACCTGTATCCCAGAGCATGTCCATCTCTGTCATATATCTTTCCACCCAATCCATGGATGCATATACTTCTTTGAGGCCTGGTCCACAATAAATGCGCTCAACTATATCCTCCGTAGCTAAGCCTTGATCCTTTAGTGGGCTCTCCAACAGAAGCAGATCATGATCCCCACAATGCAAAATAGGTGCATGGTCAAAACCCTCTATGCCAAACCTCTCCTCGAGCACCTACAACTCTGAATGCTCCTTGTACAGGATCGTCACAAGGGGCTCCTCCCTCAAATCATGAGTGCCACTCATGCCCTCATGTTTCACGATTGCTAAGGATGATGGAGTCTCTGTTGTTGTCAATGATGAAGAGTGTGCCAAACTCAGTTGGTAACAAAGCTCCTCAACCTCCCTATCCTTGTCTTCAACGAACTTAAGTGCAAGGTCCCTATCCATGAACAACTGCAAATAATCGGATTTCATCTGCTCTAGTTCTTCTTTGATGACGTGCAATTGGGTACTAGTGACTCCATTTGCAATTCCCTTTTGCCTCTCCTCTAGCTAGGTTTTCCACATAAGGTCTTAATTAAATTTATGAGCACCATCTACCCTCATCAACATCTACACAATTTGTTCCTTTGTGACTGTTGCCGCCTTATAGACACCTGGGAGACGTGGAAAAAATCTTCAATCCACTCGGTGTGTCCTTGGGGGCAAGTGAGAGTTAAGGTGTTGTCACCTAATCCTCAACTCCTCTGTCTAGGCCAACTCCTAGCGAAGCCAAGGGGGGTAGTCCTTAACAAATATACCAAGGCTTGAACTAATCTAAGTACAAAAAAATAATCTAGGAGTTTATTCTTTCATTAACCAACATAAAGTAAAGGTATACACAGATCAACTCTTCACCATGAGATATATCAAACATACACTTGCATAAAGGGATACTTAAGACACAATTGTTAGATGCAATTAAATTCAAATTTGCTTCCAAGTAAATGACTGAAAATAAAGTGTGAAGCATATGGCTTTGCAAAAAGTGTAAAATAAGACCAGTGCCTTAAAGGTATTGTGGGCAAATGTAGATCGTGCGTTTTATTAAGTTTTATTGATGGTAGACTAATGAGATAAATTTTATTGCATGAAAAGTAAATGTTTGTCTAAACTAGATTTGGCCCTTTAGAAAAGGTCCCTAAAGTGGAGGTTGAGCAATGTCGAAGATCCAACAGGGAGGTCCCTCTGATTTTACACACAAGCTCAAGAAAATGTGGGGGGATCCGACAGAGAGAACCTAGATCTCAAAGTTCCCGCCAGATAACCTCACAGATCCACTTACGTTTCCACTAAAGCGAAATTCTCTTAAGGATTTCTCTAATTAATCTATCACCACTGACCAGCCCAATGTGTATGAAACTTACTCCCAGCAGATCGAGACTAGCTTGCAACTGGAAGGGTCAGGAACCGCACTGGGAGCTGAGGGGAGTTGTTTATTTTAAACAAGAAATTGCATGAAATGAAATCTAATCTAGCAATTAGTGTTCTACTTTGCAAAAAGGAAAACTAATCTATGTGAAGATTTATTTAACTTTATTGTTTATGTTAGTTAGATTGTAGTTCTTTGTGATGAATACAAAGATTGACTTTGGCTTAGAATTAGTTGTAAAAATTGAATCTAAGCTAAAATTGCAAAAATGAAACAATCACCAAAAACACTGTTCCCCTAGGGGGGATGAAGAGTGGGAGCTTGTAGCCCCACTGATTTTATTAAATTAATTACACAACTCTTTATTGGATTGACTTGTGACCATTCATTAGGGGGGTCACAAGTCTTTACAATGTTTTACAAGTATTTATTGAAGAAAGGGGTGCCCCTAGGGGTCCCGAATGCTTCAAATCCGCCCAAAATGGACAAAATTTCCTCTTAATTGTTTGTTGACCTGCATAAACAGCAAGCAAACAATGACAAAAGATGGCTAAAAACACTTTGGAAGTGTCTTTGGTTATTAGTAGGAAATCCCCAAAATGATTAAGCAAAACTAATGTAAATTGAGCAAAAATGAACTAAGAAGAGCAAGCTAAAGAGCTTGTCTCCTTAGGGTCTTTGTTTGTTGTTTTAAAACAGCAATATAAAGGCACTCTAATTGCCAAATATGAAAGTGAAAGTTTTAAGAAAAGAACTACCCTTTAACTTCTAAAAAATTTCAGAGAAAAGCATGCTAAAAGAAAACTTTTCCTATGCTAGATCTAAGCGATTAAATGAAACTTGAAAGTACAAACTTGGATCTAGCTTATCTTATGCATGTACACTTAGATATTCAAAATTTGAAATAAAGATAGATCTAAGATACTTGCATTTGCAACAAAGTAACCAAATTTAGATTTTCTTTTGAGAAAGAGAGAAGGAAGAAACATGTAGCCTTGGAACCCTTGGGCAATGGAGTCTTTAGATGAGTTAAGGAGGGACTAAGTCTTTCGATCCTTCAAGTTGTGAAGAGACAAGCAAGTTTCATCACCACTCCAAGCTATGAGAACCTGTAAGCTTTAAAATCTTGCAAATAAACTTGTTAACAAATTGGTGTCACCTACACAAGAAACTTGAAGAGTATGTTAGTTAACCAAAACATGCATACACATCAAAGTCTCTAAATATAAATGAACAATAGGATTAACAGCAAGCTAGATAAATCCTATCCTACTGGATGATAGCATCTTTTCAAAGGCCAAAATAACAAATCCAAAGAAGAAATTAGGCAAATATTACTCCATAGATTAAGCACAATTTGACATCAACCATCCACACACATGTATAACACACCTTCTCGACCTCCAAAGTCTCTTTATTCCAAATGAAAAGTATTACAATAGTACAACTACAAGCAGTAATCCCCAAACTCCAACTAGTTTGCAAAGGGAGAGAGTTTGTATATATAGCAAAATGGGTGAAGATGCCCATGAGGGACGACGCACCACTTGGAGAGGAAAGGGAAACCAAGTGTAAGGGAAGGGCAGCCACCTATCCCAAAACTCAATTGAATGACAAGTGTGAGCATTGGGAAGAGGGGGAGGGCGCCACCTCTCAAGAGTTAAGCAGCCCTCTCAAGAAATGCGCCACCTCTCCTCAAGAAGTGTGCACCTCTCTTTAGAGATCTCCAATATTCCTTCCAAACATTACCCACTCAAACCCAATCACATCTAAAATGTCTCCTATGACTGCCACATAACTTTCCAAGGCTTCATTTCAACCCAACATGTCAAAACATGTTTCTCAAAAATAATGCTTAATGATTTTTTATGATTTTATTAGACTTTTTTGGGTTTTTCGTGTAAAATTGATTTTTAAGTGATTAAAATCACTAATTTTACTCAACCAAGTAGGTACTTAGGTAATATGGGTGCTCTAGGTCCACAAATGAGCACCCCCAAGGCATATGAAGTCTCTTAGTACCACTTTTTTAATACAACTTTACTTTTTAATTAAAAATTCTCGTTTTGCGGAAAAATTTTAATTAATTGAAAAAATTAAAAAAATCCTAAGGGGGACTTAGCACATTTCCATAAGACTTTAGGAGTATGTTTAGCATGGTAATATACATTAGACACTAGGCTTAGATCCAAGGCCTAACCATCAGTATATACTCCAACTCTGGAGAATTGAGTGAAAAAACTCAGAAATTATAAATTGTCTTTAAACAACAAAATATAATTAATAAGTAAAAAAAACACTCTAGAGTAACAACTCATGCCTAAGTCGAAGGTGGTTAAGACCTTTTAAAGTTCATCCTGCAACATCTCTTATTAGAATTTGTATGGAAAATGTGAAAAAAGGGTGGTCGTAATGACCGGCTGAACTTCTGAACTCTGAATATTGAACATGAAAATGTTCAATCTTTGGCGGCTCGCTGGAAGTCCATCCTAGTGCAACTTGGTGGATAACATTGGCTCCATATGGGGACGTGTGTTTGATCTTTAAGCAAGAAATGAGAGCATGCGAGAATCCAGAATCTGTCCCTACATCACAAACATCTCACCAAAAACAACATCAGCGACACATGTATATGAAGACCAAGTGTAAATTGAAATTGCACAATTATTATACATGTGAATACAAAATATAATACAAAAATGAATATGAACTACTATACATAAAGTATAAAAGAAGAAAGTGAACATAAGTGAAATTTAAAATGCGGAGGAAAGGGTTAGAGATACGTTACAAAGGATGCCCCATGGCATCAAATAACATTATTGAAAAACTTGAAAATTTGTCTGCTCACTGGTAGTTTTGACCTTCTCATTATCCAACTCGCTGAAGTAGAAAACACATGTGACAGCCATGTCATGGATGAAATAAGACCTCAGATATCTGAAAAATCCATGTCCGGGATGACTCGTTGAAGATCCCTTTCCAACTTTTATCAACTTGGCGTTTTTCTTGAGATCGGACAACTCAAGAAACATGTGCATTTCTTTATTCAACTAAACATTGAAGTTTGGCAAACCTTGTAAAGTTTTGATGAATCTTTGTATTGGACTTTCATGATGGAAGTCCAACCACTGCTCATAATGATCTAGCATTGATAGACTAGAGTTGTCTTCCACTTTCCCATTATCTATTATTGATTCTTCTGACGAATGAGAGATTGGAACTAGAATTGTCAAGACCTCTGCTTCACTGATCGTTTCAGGTTCATCATAATTGTCGAAGATCTTCTCTGAGGAGATGGATTCCTCAGGAGGAGGGTGGGGATCTGAATTATCTGAATACTCAATCATTTCGAAATCAAAATCCTTTGTTTCCTTGTGACCAGTTGATGACTCATCTATAGGCTCTTCTGAAATTTCCAGGTGAAATTCATTTCCGCGTTCACTGTGAAGCTCTGGCTCTATAGGGTCTGGATACTTAATACAAGCTTCTGCCTCTGTAAGGCGAGCATTCATGGCCTTTAACTATTTCTCATAGATAAATTCTATGGCCTGAATGACTTCTTTAAACTTTTGATTGGAAT
>ML826743.1:0-20623 GCA_009831015.1 Picea engelmannii
TGTCTTGGAAATACTGACTCAACAACAAGGATCATTTGGGTTCTTGTTTGAACTTATGTTGGAAGCATTCTAACATTTGTATTCTTTGGGTACTTGTCGACCTTTTTGAGTGCATTTTTGTTTGATCTTCTTTATTGCTTCATGTGTCTTTGTGTCAAACATTGATTCTTCTCATTCCATTTGAAAGTAGTGACTCATTCAATTCTTTTGCATATCTCATTGCATTGGATGAAACGAAAAAAAATATGCATTCTAGTTTTTGGGTGGTGCATATTTGTAGTTTGCATTTGGTAGATTGCATTGGGTTTATGCATTTGGGAATGGAAAAAAGACTCTTATCCTTTCCATAGGTAGCATTCATCCAAATTGAATTTTTTTGCATTTCATTTTCATTTTGCATGGTTTTAAAAGGCACATCACAATATCACCAGTTCCATCTCCATACCCCTGAGTAAACGAACAACCATAAAATTAAAGCGCTAATTAAAATCCATCTAGATATTTTTCTTTCTACGACTCTACAAACCTACATTAGATTAGTTGTATTTCTTTGGAGTAGGTGGTGAAGATAAATCTACAAATCTATAAAACAAACATATAATCCTGAGTTAGGGAGAGAAATTCATTTGCCACATCATTGTCCTAGGTAACCCTTCTCACACAAGGGTCAATCACGAGCTCACATTAGGGCTAGTGGAGTAACTAACCCTGCTTCATTGGTCTTAGTGGAGTGGTCTGCACATATTACAAATGGTGTCGTTAGACACTTGGGATCACTTGGAAGGTTCACACCTTGATCAGAGGCACCTCTCAAGGGGATTTCAGGTTTCGACCCTACCCTTGCGTGTATACCCGGTTGTCAACTTTTCCCCCAGGATCTAATGTTGTAAGTGGTAACCTTAGTGGCCATAATATTTAAGGATCATACACAAGGTGAGGATAAAGGGGAAAGTCTTTGTTGTACCTGGAACATATGTTAGTCAACTCACCTAGGCTCCTTGGAGGGTAACCCACAATTTATCCATGTGGAAACTTGCACCAAGGTGTAATTCTATTAATCAGGTCACCAACGTAACTGTTCCACCTACTCTATCTCAACCCCATCCTATATTGACCCTACGACGTTGGATTTCATCACCAACTAGTGGTTTTATTGTGGGAAGGTTTGTTTGTCTATTTGCTTCCTAGATTTTTTTAGCGTGTGTTATTTGTTTTCCCTAGAGGACCTTAGGTTGAATCAATATTTATGGTGCCAGATCCTAGAACTACCAACAAAGGAACCCCTTCTCCTGGGGAACCTTTTGTTTTTCCTTCTTTTGGAAATGTTTGTCCTCCTTATATTGCCACACTGAGTCTTCCTAGATTCACTATTAGGTTACTGGTATGGTTGTTTTCCACTCTAGTAATCTCGAATTCTCCCAATTCTTCGAATGGAAGAACCTCACCCCAGGAAAAAGTACCTCATATTGACCCTTCACCTTCTTCACCAGTTGCATCTTCTTCCCTTTTTTCTCCTTTGACTAGTGAAGCTTTGAAGCTAGTAACTAGGTGGATAGGAAAAAGAAGAAAAGGAAGATTAAAAAGAAGAAAAATAAGAAAGGGGCCAAACTTCCAACCACTACAGGACATCTTGGAAGCAATCAACTAGTTACTTTCAATCGGGCTGGGAATATTGATGAGGTTCACAAGCCTACCAAGACAACTTGAAAACCCAAATTCCCTTGCAAACTTTGTAAGAGTGACCATCTTCTTAAGGATTTCCCTAGTATTCCCAAGGTTTTAGGCATGTGGTCCATGATTTCCAAACAACTCGTGTCATCATCTTGTGTAGGTCATGCAATATTAAATGCTAGACAAACTAATGGCTGAAATTTTTGAGTGAATATGACCTTGAAATTAAGCATATAAAGGGAAAATAGATTAGGTGGTTGATGCAATCATCAAAAGAGATCATGAAACAGACATTTCAGCGATTAGTATGTTTAGCATAGATTTAAAAGAAAGGATTTTAGAGGCTGCAAATTCATATAATAAATCTATAAAAATAAAAGAGACATTACAACAGGGAATTTGACAACAAAAATTTAATTATTTTGACATGAAAGAGGATGGAATACTCATGTACAAAGGGAAAGTATATGTGCCAAATTCCAGAGAGATGAAAAATATAGTGCTAAGGGAAATGCATAATGTGCCATATGTTGGGAACCCAGGGTATCAGAAGACAATTGCAGTTGTAGGAAGCCAATACTTTTGGTCGAGAATAAAGAAAGAAGTGGATAATTATATTTCTAGGTGTCTAGAATGCCAAAAGGTGAAAACAAAACATAAACATCCAATAGGGATGCTACAACCATTGACCATTCCTAACTGGAAATGGGAAGTGTTTACATTTGATTTTATTACAAAGTTGACATAAATGTGAAGCAACATGATTCCATCATGGTGATGGTAGATAAATTAACCAAGGAAACACATTTTATTCATGTGAAGACAACACACAAGGCAACAAATATTGTAGAGATATACATGAAAGAGGTTGTTGAGCTACATGGGGTGCCTAAGGAAATGTTTCAGATAGAGATTCAAAATTCACATCTAATTTTTGGAAATATTTATTCTAAGGTTTTGGGAGAAAATTAAATCTCAGTACAACGTATCACCTAGAATTAGATGGGAAAACAGAGAGGACTAACAAAATCATTGAAGAAATGCTCAAAATGTATGTGATGGACCGACCATTAAAGTGGGAAGATTATATCCACTTAGTAGAGTTTTTTACAATAATGGGTATCAGGCCTCATTAAAAATAAGCCCATTTGAAGAATTATATGGCGGGAAATATGATACACTAGTGAGTTGGGATAACCCAGCAGACATAGTTATCATTGAGTCATATTTCTTGAGGGAAATGGAAGAGAAGATGAAAAATATTAGGAATAATTCCTTGGGTCAGTGGGTTGAGAGAAATAGGATATTTTGGTTGAGATTGTTGTTGGAGGGTAAACAAATTGAAGAATCTTTTCTAAATATTGTAATGTGATGTAAATTTTTATATGTATTTGGAATGGTGTTGTGCACTGAGGATGGTGAAAAATTTTAGGGGAGGGGGAATGTAACATCCCAACTATAATACCCAATTTAATTTATGCCTAATGTAGATATGAATGTGGCTATGGCCAAACAATGTCATACGCGAATGCATTTTTTGTTTTTAAATAAATAAAATATGATGACAATTGCTAGGGAATATGGACATAGATGAGGGCTATATTTTTCCATAAGAGAAAAGAGTGTTTAAGATGGGTCCAAGGGGGAAATTAATAATGGGTATTAATTCAACCCATTTTCCTGAATTTTGTTATCATTGGGGATAACTTCTAGTTTTTTGTTTGAGAGTATGATAGCCCAATCATTAAACTCATGTAAGAGGGTGGGTGTGAGAGTCACATTCCATAGTTATTGGAGAACATGGGGATGAGTACAATAAGTTTAGGAAAGAGAATAATTCAGGAAAGTAAGCCAAAATAGAGTAAATTTGTATGGGAAGTTATAGGCATTTTTACAAATTGAGTTTTACATGAGTGGCAAGAGGGGGGAAAAAGAGAGCATTGGAGATAAAGTCAAAAGGATGGGCGAATTATGGAGCATGTTTGAGTGTATTGCAGTGATTTGGAGATGAATATTGAAGAGTCAGGTTGTCAATTTTTAAGAGTGAAATCTTGTGTGAGTTTCGTTGTAACAACAAGTGTTTGTTGTTTTTGCAAGTATGTTTCCTAGAAGTGAGTTCCTAGTAGAGATATTTCGAGTTACATGTGCCAGAGATACCCTAATAAATGAAAGGGACACTTGATGGACTGAGAGCAGTGAAGGGGTACATTCCTTCAGTCGGGCAGGTCAAGAGGAAGAGAGTTGGAGGAAATTTGGGATAGTTGTAGGAGAATATTAGTGGGTTGTGGGATATTGAGTTGTGAGTGGACAGTGAGAGGTACCCTTTTCTTGTGGATTCTTAGCCCTGATTCGGGGGTGACTTGCTATTGATATTTGGAAATTTAAGCCTATGATTTGGTGTAATTTCCTTCCCAAGAAACTGGTTGCACAACTATTTTAAAAATATAAGTGTTTATCTATTTTTCTGAGTTAATGTATGAATTTAACTATTTTGTATTTTACTCTGTGCATGAGAGTGAATTATACGTTGTTGTGGTGAAATTATTAGTTGCATTTACCTTTTTAACTAGTATAGAAAATTTATTTATCTTTATTGTCATGTTGTCTGTAGTTCGAGGTTTAAATATATCTGTTAATCAATTTTTAGTAGTATTGGTAGCATGATTTTGGTGTGGTTCTCAAATCATCTCACGCGTTGGGACTAGTTTCCACGCATAGTACAAAGGTTGGTGTGTGTGTTGTGAATATTTGTTGCATGTAGTACAAAGGATATTTTTTGTGGTTTGTCTCAATGAGGATGCAACAGTCATGTTCATTTAGAATGATGTAGATGCATTTAATTATATGGTATCAGGCAATAGTTAAATCTATGTATAATTCGTAGCTCATAAGAAAAAGGAATTTTAGTTACCAGAATTTTTTTTGTATTTATGTGTATTTTCCACAATAAATGTTCTTAAGTTAAGCTGGGGGATGTTACAATGTTGTTTTGTCTTGATCCTCAGGTGCAATCTGGATCTGGTTGTGCCCACTGAATCCATTGAGGAAATAAAAGTATTTATTCCCTGCTAACATATCCAAGACCTAGTCAATGAATGGGAGTGGGAAATGGTCTTTGTATGTTTCTTTGTTGAGTTCTCTATAGTCAACACAAATTATCCATTTACCTTTTTTCTTTGGTACCATGATGAGAGGGGAGACCCATTGACTATCATAAATTGGATAGATAAATTTGGTTATGAGCAATTTTTGTATCTAGGCATTTGACATAGAGACTCAAATAGTGTGAGTTCCTAAGCCTTTGACATGAAGATCCAACTCATATTTCACATATCACCTTGTAACTCCTAAATTCTAGAATTCTAACAGTTCCAGTTCCTGGCTTGACGAGCCACTAGTGTCCAGCGAGGGCCACACTTGTTGTCGACTAGGTGACCCATGAGGATGCCAATTAGAGATCAAAAAGGGTTCAATCCTTAGGTAAAAGATGTATTTTGGCTTCTATATTTTGATGGATTATTCTCTTATCTATAGGGTGGAGATTAAGGCTATATCATATGACCCCTAATGTGTGAGGTTAGGAAAGGAGTGGATGGCAAAAATACATTGCAATAAAGTCTATGTGAGGTAGTGCAAAAAGAGAGCAAAGGAGGTTCAAAAACCAAAGAAGTCTTGCAATCAAACAACAAGGATGAGTATATATATACCAATACCATAGGTACACATACTCGGACTCATAATGAGCATGGATTCCAAACAAATATACACTGTGGATCCATGAGATGAAGTGCTAGACCATGGCCACAAAAGAATAGATAGTGGATCCATGTCATCAATGAGACCATATCCATCAAAAAATACAATGTGGATCTATGTCATGAACTCAATCATAACCACCAACAAATACAATGTGGATCTATGTCAAGAACATAATCATAGCACCCAACAGATACAATGTGGATCTATGACACAACATATAGATATCATGAAGACCATGAGAATTAAGGAGAGAGCCCCTGAAATCTTCAAAGTACTCAGATACAAGTGATATACTCCACCACAACTTGGGAGGGGATTTTGTAAAGGAACGATGTGGCCCCAAACCCAAGGTCTTCATCCCAAACCCTAATGGTATGAATCTACGACATGAAAATAAATGAGTTGATGTTGAGCATGGTAGAAATTGTATGATTATTGGTCATTGATTTATACCATTAATAGACGTGAGGGGACTCACCAATGAGGAATATCAACCCCAAGGTACCTAGTACAATCTAGCAAGTGTGAATAGATGATATGGTCGAACACTCATAGAATAAATCGATCATGTGTCAATGATGTAAACCCATTGTCAATCAAAAATAGGTATGCCACCGAGGACTGCAAACTCCAAGGTACTAGTTGGTTTCTGGATCCATATCCTAGATAATGTGTTGAAGTCAATAGGAACAATTTTTTTGGAGGGCCTTAATGTATCCCCCCTCAATCAACATGAAACATACATTGAGAGATGATGTGAAGAGAGAGTATCACAAAGTACAACTGACACAAGGATGTTCAACTCAGAAATTAAACGAAACAATAGATGTACAACTCAATCTTGAACTTCCCTTGAACATATAGCATGAAAAAACGATGAATTGGTAGCATGACACAAGATTTGGATGGATATAGTGCAACAATGGAGGAGACATTGAATCACTCTCCATGATGACTGGAACAGTAACCAACCAGAGGAGTATCTATGACTCATATTACTGGGACAACCCCTAGGAAAGATAAAACCCAACTGTATAATGAGGACTCAAACAGGTTCCATGTTCATTGGTGACTCGACTGACGTTGCAATTTATAGAATAGACCAATGGTGAAAAACACCCACTCTCTTTTTATTTTATTTTTATTTTTGTATTTTTTGTCTCCTTCATGGTTTAACGAGCATGAAAGAGTTACCCAATTAATATTGATACCTTTTTCATTTAGTTTTAACGATCCCAAAAAAGAGATAAAAGTATACTCGTTCGGAGAGAACTAGTGTCTTAACAACATGCTCCTATGTTCCAAGTGCATGGAACTGACCTAAGCAATGAGAAATGCAAATGGTAGTGGTAAGTGAGATCCACTCGTAGAATTTTTTCTCTCCCTGGGTAGGTGAGTGCAAAACATAGGCCAAATCATGCAAGAGGTGGGTGGTCAAGGCTATTGCATAGCAGTAAGAGGGATATGTGAAAACAATAGAGCAGCGGTGGGAGGAATGATGTGAGTGAAAAATGCATAGGTGACTATTAAGCAACATAGAATTTTTTTTTGGAACCCCCATAGGATATGTCCAGAATATAAATGAAGAGAGGAAAATGCAGCATGGGAACCAAATGACAATCCAGGTGCTAACTAGCATGCCCATGAAGGGTGGGCATTACCGACCTAGTTATGATGTTGAAAAAGAGTGGCTAAGGTCTCAACTAGTTGGGTTCGAACCTAAGGCATAATGTTGGAAGTATGGATGGTTAATAATACAAAGTGGAAAGTGCAGGGAAAAACCCATCCCTATATGTTAGTGTAGTAAAGTATACATGAGGTATAGTGGATGTCGCCATCTTTATAAAAAAAAGTCCCTAGAATCCTATCAAGCACATGTAAACTAGATTCCAAGGTCAAAATGCATAGTGAAATCTCAAAAAGGAAAATATTTTTGGATTTTTTGGATATGTTAAAGGTGATATAGGTGGATATCAGTGGCCACCCACCTATTCCAACTAGCTCATCTTGGCAGTTTTTCAGTTTCACATTTTTTTCCTGGTTTTCAGGTCGTGAACTTCTCGGGCAATTTTGAGGCCCTAAACATCGTTTTTAGGGCTTGCCATAGTCAAACTAAGGATGAAGCTAGAGTTTGATGACATAATGTGTATTCTTCTAATAGAACTTTCTAATGGGCTATTGTGCGCCTATAACGAAGATCGTATGCAAAAGTTACGACCCTGGGAAGTTGATGTACCAACTTACCCCAATGGGGCCCACATGACTTTTAGCGCTTCATCTCCTAGGGTTACATATTTATATGTCTAGGGTTTTGTAATTAGTGTTTAGTGTAAAAAGTATTTTAGAGCTCCATTTTACTCATATTCTTGAGAATGAGTGAAGTCGTCACATCTCTTCTCATAGTTAAGTCGCCACCATTATAGCAAGCTTGTTTTTAGTCTGCATTTTATAGTTTCAACATATTTCTTTATTGAATAGAAGCCAATTTATTGTATCTTTGTTATTGTTCATTATGTATCTGTGTTAATAATAATAATAATATGTTTTCATTTATTTCTACTCATAAAATCTATATCAATGGTATGAGAGTGGTCTGCTCATTGTCATTCTTAGTGCATGTCTCTGATGAGGTCAGGGTATAAAGAGTTGGGTCTCGAACTTGTTTCTCTTGAGGAAAAGAGCTCTCTCACACCGAAGAGACCTTCCATGGCTGGAGAAAATGAATACAACGGAACAGAAGAACATTTCAAACTGTTTCTCGAGGAAGTCCTCATGCAATAGAGGAACGAGATGATGTATAATTTTGCGCAAATCCTTCTATGACTACCATCATGCGACACATCTTCCTTGAGCAGAGGCACTGCCCCCTTCAAGGTACAAATCAACTTTGATATTCCTATATTTGAAGGTTAGATAGATGCATATGTTGTAGGAAAATGGTTGAATCTTCTAGAAGGGTATTTTTCTATCTATAACTTTCTAAATAAAGAAAAGATTATTTTTGTGCTCCTCAAATCCGTCCCCCATGTCAAATATTGGTGGGAGACTTTATATGAGCAAAACGAAACATAGGAACCCTCATTATTTACAGTCACACTCACTTGGGAGTCCTTTAGGGATGCAATTAACGAATAATACTACCTTGTTGGAAGTTATGATGACCTGTATACAAAATGGACCACACTGCAGCACAAAAGGGACCAAGCAGTGCGAGAGTTCACAAATATCTTCCATACCTTGTGCACCAATATAGGTATCAAATATTCTAAGCGACATCTGGTGCTCAAGTACCAAGGTGTTATGCATAGATACATCCATGCAAAAATGGTGTTTTTGGACAACCCATCCTTGGGCGTGGCCTATCAATATGTCGTCAAAATTAAGCAAAATCTTAAATAAAAGACATAACAATTTGGGTATGGGAACCCCTCAAAGTAGAAGTAGGGAAAGGGCAGCCCCAACCTGTAGAAAAAAGGGAAGAGAAAATATGTACAACCTTAGGAAAACCAGTCTAAGATGCAAACAAAGAAGGACAATGGAAAGGTGAAGAAAGATATTGGGAAGTGGTGTGACTTCCATAAGAGCCCCTAGAATAACATTGTTGATTTTTTCTCAAAGAAATCATTGGTGGTGGAGGTGAAAGCCCCTAAATTAGATGTGGGCTCCAACTCTGATTTAGAAACAGAAAATGGGGATGGATCTTTGAGGTGAAACCTAGTGCCACTGTTTCTACCACCAAGATCCATCTCGGTGAACCTCATGAGCCAGAGGAAGGAAAGCGCCTCTTTCATTCACATATGTGGGTGAGAGGCACCCCATTTCACTTCATTGTTGATAGTGGTAGCTAGAAGAAACTCATCTCAGCAAAGTTCATCAAGTGTTTGGCCTTACTGAAAACACCACACCCACAACCCTACACCATTGGATGGCTCCACCAAGGAAGTGATCTTCGTGTAAGCCAATAGTGTCACTTGTCCTACAACATCAAGCCCTTCAAAGATGAGGTATTATGTGATGTTTTTCCCCTTAAAGTCTATGATGTTGTTTTGGGCCAACCTTATTTATGGAAACATCATGTTGTGTATGAGTCTAGGCCTCATAGTGTTATTATTACTTTGGAAAGGAAATTGTACAGGATACCCGAGGTAGTCCCACCTAGTGCCATTTTATTGATCTCTTCCCAGAAATGTGGGAAGGTCATCTTTCAAACTGGGAAAAATGTCTTCTTCATGATTATCTCTTAGAGTGAGTGAAATATTGCAACCACTTCCATGGCCTCCATGGCCGACCTCTCCATGTAGCAGAAGAAAGTAGAGAAGGTCGTGGAAGAATACAAAGACATCTTCTCCTCACCTTCTCGGGTACCTTTGCACTGTCAGGGGTCAAGCATTCCATAGATTTGACCACCATCCTTTCACTAATTCTTTTGTAGTGGTGTATCTGGCTGACATCCTCATCTACAACAAGACTTGTATGAAACACTTGCAACATATTCAGCAAGTGCTACACACTCTTGGACAACACAAGATATATGTCGACTTGGAAAAATGCTCCTTCAACATGGACAAGGTCCAATACCTAGGATACAGTGTTGATGATCATGGTGTGCATGTGGATCTAGCCAAGATATAGTCCATTCATGACTGTTCAGCCCCAACCATGCTCACTGATCTTTAGAGCTTCTTAGGCCTTGCCAATTTCTATTGCATATTCATGTTGGGATTCTCCCATATTGCATGGGCCCTCAGCCAAGTAACCAAGGGTGGTGGTAAGGAAAAGTTTGTGTGGGGCCTATCCCAACAACAAGTGTTCAATGATTTGAAGAAATGCTTGTGCTCATCCCCAATGCTTTCATTACTTGATCTGCAATAGCTCTTTGAGATCGAGACAGATTATTCAGACTATGTTGTGGTTGCAGTTCTTACTCAACACGGCTACCCCATGGCCTATCATAGTGAGACAATATTAGATTTCATCTGTAAGTACCCAACTTATAAAAAATAAATTTACTCCATTGTGCAATCATGCCACCAGTGAATAAATTACATTCTCAGGAAGGATACTATCATCCACACTGATCATAAGTCACTATAGTTCATGCAGACACAAGGAAAATTGTAGAAAGATCACCATCAGAAGTGGTCCACATACTTGTAGCAGTTCCACCTCAACATAAAGTATAAGATAGGAAATACCAACCGTGTCACTGATTTCCTTAGCCGACCTCTAGTCACGGAACTCACCACAGTGTTATACTCTTGCGGTCATGAGACCTCCGGATGGCCCTAACTCTATGAAAAATATCTTGAATTCACCACCACCTACCAGATGTTGGGCTCAAACACAGTTGTCACTAATTTCCATCTTCAAGACAATCTTTTATGCCATCTAGGCCATATTTTCATTCCATCAAGTGAGCAAGCAAAGTTTATTTTGGAATCCCACAACAGTTGTGTGGTAGGATACTTCAGCGTAGAAAAGACAGTGGCAGTGTTGCAACAACATTTCTACTAGCCGAAATTTCGATAGGATGTCAGGAAGTATATCAGGTCCTTCACTACCTAGGTTATTTCCAAACCAACCACTGACAAACAAGGCATGTACACTCCTCTGCCTACTCCTGACAGGCCCTGGGAATCCATCTCAATGGACTACATGTAGAGCCTTCATCCACCAATATGGGAAATGAATGTGTTTTTGTGGTTGTTGATTGCTTTTCAAAGATGGTGATTCTAGCCACCTACAAGAAGAGCATCACAGTGGAGGCCAATACCAATCTCTTCTTTGAATGAGTGTGGGTTCATTTTGGGATACTACAAACCATTATCTCTGATCGGAACAGTCGATTCCTCAACACATTTTGGTTGAGCCTCTAGTCATTATTGGACACCAAGCTCACCAAATTCACTGCCTTCCACACCGAGACAGATGACCAAATCAAGGTCGTCTACTATTTTAGCACCAGAAGTTGTTCTTAGACTGCTTTAAGAACAAGCCTAATACCTATCAAAATTTGAAAAATTAAATCAATTTAAATTGGGTGGATCAATAAGAAAGAAGAAGAAAGAGGGAAACAATCTCATTGTAGATCAGTGATCTACCATTGGGCATGGAGTCAAAACCACTCTATAGATTGTTGGCCTTGACTAAGTTTTGAGGAACACCTGGTCATATTTGACCATTTTTGGGACTTTGACAGCTTTTCAAAGATGAAGCGCAACACGAAGCGAAAATCATGGAAGCTAGACCCCTTTTTGGGTCCTTTTAGGGTTTTGGGTTAATGTAATGGGAAAGGGATGTCGACCCGTGGGTTTACCCACGCTTAGGATGACTTTTGTATGTATAAATAGATGTGAAGTAGGTGTGATTGCTTAGTGCAATTGGTAGTGCATCTATGTGATGTTGAATAAGTGCTCTATGCGAACTGTGTAAGGCTTGCAAGGCTAAGTGCAAGTTACTGTGAGGTTGCTATAGGAAGCTAAGTGTTGTAACGCAAGGAAGAAGGATCTAGTGAGCTATGTAGATATTTTGTCCTATGCGAAGAGGGATTTGGATGGATCTATGTTGTAACCTAATTAACTGAAGCTAATAAAGAAGAAGACTTTATGGACGTAGCCCCGGGGTGGGGGTGAACCATGGTAAATCTGTGTGTTGTGCTATGTGCCTCGACCTGATGTGTTTGTCTCTTCCTTTTCTAAGTGCTTTGATGTGTTTAGATAGATCTATTTATGTTTTGTTCTTCTAAGATATGAATGAATGTTAGATCTGGTATGTAATATGTGTAGTGCTTGATCTACCGAATCTAATCTATCTTGTTGTGGCTAAGTGTTGAATTATCTTAGATCTAAGTACATACTACGATGCCCTGTGCTATCTGTGAAGTATCATAAGGGTTTAATATTGATGAATAATCTATGCTAGGTGATTGCTAAGTGTTATAATCACAGATCTGTGTCCCAGCTAAGGTTGCAGACACCTGAGTCTTTTAGCCACCCCTGCCTCTACCTCGAGTGAGACTTCATTTGCTTCGCAAGTGTTGTCGAAAGGGCCAGTAGTTAGGGTTTTGTTGGTGCGTTGTTGTAGCATTGAACCCTAGGTGCGTTGTTGTAGCCAGGACCTGAAACTGTGATTGCTAGGAACTGAGCAGAAGAAGCCTTATGCAAATATTCGTCCTGAAATTGTGAAATCTCTATGCATGGATCTATGCCTTAGTGCATAGTGATCCACTTGATTTGAAAAGATCTATGCTAAAGAAGGAAGGACAGATCCGAAGGAAAGAAGTTAGATCTGCAATAAAAGAGGTTGATACTGAAGAAAAGAAGTAAGATCTATAAGCTCTGTGCTCTAATAAAGGTAAGAATAGTTAAAATTTATTAGACCTGGAAGCTTTGTGCCCTGTAGAAGTAAAAGAAGTGAATTTTTTTTTTCTAAAGTATGGATTTAGGTATGCTTGATAGATTTTGTCCTAGCTTGAAAACTAGGGCATTGTTAGATGAAAGAATGTTTGATATGAATAAATATAATAAGAATAATGAAAGATATGTTATACCTATGCATAGAAAGAATTTTTGGACTAACCAAAGGATGCAGGATCCTAGAAATAAATTTTTGCAGGCTAGCCATTATGACCCTAGTAAGAAATACAAGAAAAGTTAGGGATCATTGAAGAGAAAGAGAGGATTAACTCTTTGTTACATTTGCAGAAGACTAGGACATATTGGTAAGGAATGCCTTGGGAGAAGCCCTAGTTTCCTCTGTTGTAAGGCTATGGACCATGAAGTACTGGATTTCCCTAGAATGATTGCTAGACTTGAAAAGATAATATGGAACAAGAAAACTCTCAAGGAGATCAAGAGACTAAGATCATAGAAGAACCCCAGAAAGAATCAGAGATTATGTTACTGAAAATGAAAGAAACCCTAGATGAACATAAAGATGCCAGTTTGTCGGAGATCTTCAAAGAAAAGGAGAAAATTGAAGTAAGAATAGAAGACTTCAACATTGACTATTCTCTGGATGAGGGAACACATATGAACATTATGACAGAAAGTACTTGGGAAACCCTAGGAAGGCCTTCTATGGTTCCTTCACTAGGAAAAATATGGTTGTTTAAAGGAAAAATCATAACCCTATGTGGCAAGATTACCCAGATAGCTATGAGTACCCATGGAGCTTCGACAGAGGAAGAATTTGAAGTTATTAAATTTATTGAGGACCATGCCCCATTTCTAGCTCTATTCTGCAAAATCTGGATTGAAAAAGACCAGATCCAGAGAAAAGAAGAAAAGGAAGCCCTAGAACAGAAGAAGCAAGAACTCATGGAATTTATGACTAGAAGGATCGCCTACTTGATGGAAGAACAAGAGAACATATATAATCTATTGAACACCGGGGACTTGGATGTTGAAGCTATAAGAGAATTAGAGGAACCAAATAAGACCAAAATACCTAATCCATATGATGAAGGAGTATTACCCTTGCATCTAAAGACAGAAACTCAGCATTGCGAAGTGACTATGTCGAGAGAAGATAAGAATCATAATAGAAAAAGGGTGACCGAGACGAAGCTCACTGGGAACAAGGCTAGGAAGCTAAGTAAGAAGAGAGCCAAGATCAAAAAGTTATAGAAGATTCCAGAGGAACCTTCATAGAAGGAAAAATCATAGGAATTGAGCTTCGTCGGGATATCAGAACAGCGACATATGGCACTTCACCGTGGCAAAGCAATATAGTTGTTGGATCGATATACCCATTCGACTTCCACCCCAAATGGACAGAAAAGCATTAAAATATCACCACCAGACTGTTGGACCACACCATAAAGGATGGATCAACGTTCATGGAAGCTTCGTACCCATTGCAAGTAGACCGTTGACGAATTTCCTATTTAGATCGTCGCACCATGCCCGAAGAACACTTTTTCCAACTAAAAAGTCGAAGCCCGCAGAACTAGTGATTGTCTACAGTGATCATTGCAAGCATATTGTTCATCCTAGTGCAGTATTTTGAGATCATCGTGACCCCGATTATCTTTCTCGAGTGCGTATGTATGACGAGCTCACGGCACTTGAGGAATCTGTCACAGAGGTCCTTCTTGATTTAATGACTTAGAGAGTCATGTCGGAAAGAATAATGTCCACCAAAGTCCAACCATCATCGATGAGAGGAGTGTAAGCCTCCCCATTGACTACTCGAGCAGGAATATCTTGAGACGACGCAGAGAGAAGAACTAAGCATAAGCACGACATAGCCAACGTGAAGTTAGTGCCATCCATTCTACCAGCTTACATACCCCCTCTGAGTGGTGAGATTAACAGGGACAGTGTCCCTAGAGACTTTGAATACACCCTAGTCACTGCATATCTACCGAAAGGATTACGCACCTACCATGCAGATCAGGACAAGGTTACAGTGTTGAAGTTTTGTGACTTCAACCTGGGGGACCGTAAAGTTTACAACATGCTCGCCCCATATAAGTACTTGACGAGAACTAAGGGAAAGAATTCGAAGCTCATCCCTCAGCAATGGACAATGAACCTTGTGTAGTCTACTTTTCTCAACATTATGAAAATACTGCACTTCGCCAAACACCAGGAGGTGAATGCTTGTGTAAAATTGTTGCTAGCAAGTTACCATGGAGGATACCTGTGGTTAGACCGTCGCATAATTTTTGATCCAATGCTGATCAATAGGATCATCGGGCTTTGCATGCAGGGCCATGATCCCCATGAGTACTATACTGGAAAGACCGCAGACCGCGCTCTTGTGAAGAAGATCAAAGAAGCTTATGGCGATGTTGAGAAAGGCGCAAGAAGCTACAAGGTATATTCTATTGAAAGTGGCGCAGTGTGCCTCACATGCCAACTGATCGCAGGGAAGTTGGTACATAAGAATCGACCAACACAAGTATCTGGCATTGTAGTTGACCTCGCAAGAAAGTGTGCAGAGGGACTACAGATGAACTGGGTGAAGTACCTAGTGAATCAACTGGAGATTGATTGCAGAGAAGCCCATGATCAGGGACATGAATTCCATTTTAGCTAGCTCCTGATACTAATCACTTTTGTTGCATGGGAGCTACCGGAAGGCGTAACCTTCTCAGACCTTGACCCCTTTGAGCCACTAGCCACGAAGTTCAATACATTATGGTACTCGAATGACATGAGCAAGCAATGGAAATCAAATGACATTTTCCATGCATACTATAACCAATTGAAAGCATCCATAAGGAGTGAACCTCGCATAACCCTGAACACTTTACAAAGATTCTAACCTCTGATAAAGTTCAGCACGGATCACCACTTTATATACCTAACCCCACGCGCTGATGAGCACCAGGAACAACATCAGTCCTATTATAAGCTAGCAGAAGAAGACCTAGAAGAGATCACTAAGGAATGGTCTGCAAACCTCCTTGTTTCAACAGACCCCACAGAAATGTCTGACGTCGACAGCCCCGGAACTGCACAGGATACACCTGGGCCCAGTAAGTAAAAGAAAGAAAAGACAATGAAGAAGACTGAAGAAGTCTAGGATGTTGACAGCCTATCTGTAAGGATGGCTTCCATTACACCAGATGAAGAAGGTGATGATGAAGAAGGTACAGAAATTGAACAACAGAAAGTCAAAATACCATCACCTGGGGATGAAGAAGACTCATCGAAGAAAAGGAAGGTGTCACCTTTGAAATATTCCTCCAAAAATAAACCAAGAACGCATGTGACCAAGATGCGAACTGCCCTCACGTTGGATGACTTTGATTTCATTGTTGCAACGGTCAATGTTGTTTCAAAGGAAATCATAGAGAAGTAGGAGGCAAAGCAGGAACAAATGTATATCCAAATTGAGATCGTGCTCCAAGAAGTACATCAAGCACTCCAGTCTAGTCGAGCAATCTCTACTGCACCTCTTCCAGAAGGAACAATAGAAGTGGGAGATGAATCATTTCAGCTTCGCAATATTGCTGATACAATCAAAGTATGCCTTCAATATGCTCAGGAAGAAAAATCTCAGGCCACCCAAGCCCTAAAGAAATCACAGGAGAAAATTATTGAACCACCTCAAGCTGCGCAACAAGAAAAGAATGCTCTCCAAGAAAAATTTGAAGAAGACAGAGTGAAGGTCCAAAAAGAGAAAGAGCAGTTGCTCGCAAAGCAGATAGGAATTGAAGAAGCAGTAAACAGAGCATTTCGCTCTATGACCGGCTTAGAGCAGAAGGCCGAAGAGACCATAGAGCACCAAGTGTTGAAGTTGGTTGAATTTATTCAACAACTTCAACAAAGGGTCATGGAATTAGAGCTTCAGACCATACCATAGACTCCATAAGAAGTGCACGACCAATGAGAATTGAATGCTCAGAGCACAGTCGAGAGGATTAAAACACTTGTTGCATAATGTAAACAACTAAGTAGTAGAAGTGTGTAGATATATGAACAACTATCTGAAGACCCAGAGTTGAAGAAACTAGAATCCCAACTCTAGGAAGAAAAGAAGCACGCAGATACAGTACAGGTGCATATCAAGCTCCTGTCACCCATCGAGAGGATGAAGAGATCCTAGGAACAATGTACTGCCCAACAAATTGTTCTTACTATGTAGAACAGAGTGATGGAAGTCACCCAGAAACTCTAGCCGAGCCAGGAGGTGGCCTACCTATTGTTTGAAGAAATTGAAGGCCGAGGAACACTACTGGAACAAGTAGTTGTTACAATCGAGCAGCAACTCGAAGGATCTATCATCAAAGCGGTTTTTCAGGAATTTGTTGAACAAGCAGAAGTAGCACAAAGACAAATTGAAGAAGCTCAAGCCAAGATCGAGACCTTGGAGGCAAAGTTACCCAGACCTGAGTGACTCGGGATGAGTCACAGGTGAGTGTTGGGGGCCTGTTGGCCCTGACCAAGTTTTTGGGAACACTTGGTCATATTTGACCATTTTTGGGACTTCGACATCTTGTCATAGATGAGCGTAAAGTGAATCATAAATCATGGAAACTAGACCCCTTTTTGGGTCCTCTTAGGGTTTTGGGTTAATGTTATGGGAAAGGTATGTCGGCTCATGGGTTTACCCACGCTTAGACCCACTTTTGTATGTATAAATAGATGTGAAGTACGTGTGATTACTTAGTGAAATTGGTAGTGCATCTATGTGGTGTTGAATAAGTGCTTTGTGCGAACTATGTAAGTCTTGCAAGGCTAAGTGCAAGTTACTGTGAGGTTGCTATAGGAAGCTAAGTGTTGTAACGCAAGGAAGAAGGATCTAGCAAGTTGTGTAGATATTTTGTCCTATGCGAAGAGAGATTTGGATGGCTCTTTGTTGTAACCTAATTAACTGAAGCTAATAAATAAGAATACTTTGTGGATGTAGCCCCAGGGTGGGGGTGAACCACGGTAAATCTGTGTGTTGTGTTATGTGCCTCGACCTGATGTGTTTGTCTCTTCCTTTGCTAAGTGCTTTGATGTGTTTAGATAGATCTATTTATGTTTTGTGCTTATGAGATATGAATGAATGTTAGATCTGGTATGTAAGATGCTTAGTTCTTAATCTGTCAAATCTAATATATCTTGTTGTGGCTAAGTGTTGAATTATCTTATATCTAAGTATATACTACAATGCTCTGTGCTATCTGTGAAGTATCATAAGGGTTGAATATTGATGAATAATCTATGCTAGGTGATTGCTAAGTGTTATAATCACATATCTGTGTCCCAACTAAGGTTGCAGACACCTAATTCTTGCAACCACCCCTACCTCTACCTCGGGTGAGACTTCATCTACTTCGTAGGTGTTGCTGAAAGGGTCGGTAGTTAGGGTTTTGTTGGTGTGTTGTTGTAGCATTAAACCCTTGGTATGCCCTTGTGCCAACACAGATTGAATGAAATCAAGATAAATATTAGGTTAAGAGATTATATGATGATGATTAAAAGAAAGGAAAGTGAAAAAAAAAGAATGTATACTAAACAGAGATCCTCTCTACAGAATAGATTGAAAAATGCCTGAACAAAAACAATGATTAATAGGCAAGCTACAACAGATCCGTTGTTTCTTAGCGATACATTAATCAAAGGAATCCTTTGATCCTCAAAACCTACAATATAATCAAGAAAAATGATAACAAAATAAATGGAAAACAAAGAATACAATCTGAGAAACAACACTCATGAAACTTTAATGGAAGAAAAATGTTATTACAAATAGGACCTCATGCTTACAAATAAGCAGCCAAACTGCTCCTCGATCTCTCTCTTATCTTGGATCAAGAATCCAACCCTTTCCTCAACCAAAACATTGTTATAAATAGTGTATCAATCCTTCCTAATCTAAATAGGTTGAATCCCAAGTGGTTGCATTGGATTCCCTTTTCTCTATGAGTTGTTACAACAAGGTGAAATAGAAAATCCACCTAGCTCCTACTTTTTTGGATCTTGTCTATTGTGATAAATTGATTTTGAAACATGTCATGTTGCTTGATATGGTGATGGAACAGATGTCCCTCATATCCAACTACCTCTTATGAAACCATTTGAACCCCCTCAGACAGGTGGCAGCCCTCCTACAGTTCAGATTTATCATACTTTTAGAGTTTGTAGCACAATTTTAGGATTCACTACAAACTTTCCTATAGATGATGATTTCAACTTTTCTCCCAAACGATGAACTGGGTTAGACTGATTTTTGGTCAAAATTTCCAATATAATATGATTTGTCTCCACAAAAAATTTCAAAAAATCCCAGATCGGTATTTAAAATTTATGATGAAAAAATGACTTTGTTGTGTACTAATTCGTACCAAACTATCCCAAAATTACCAGTTCAGAGTGCCTTTGACAACACGCACTACGAACTTTCTTGTAGATTCCTTTTTGCCTCCAAAGTGATTCCAACCTTTAAAAATTTCATAAGAAGTTGGGAAAAACCTTCCAGATTCTGCTACAAACCTCTTGAAACATGAAGTAACCTTTAGAAATCATATGAATATGGTAATATTAGCTCAAGACCCAAAATCATTACTCATGTTATAATTGTATACAAAATGTGAACCATGAAAAAAATGATGTTGATGTGAAATAGTGTTCTATATTCATCTTTTCTTGGTACTCCTTCTAGTAGCCACCTTAGCCAATATATCTAGATTCCTTTCTGATACCTTCTCTTTGAAGGGCTGTAACTCTTCTTTCAATTTTCCTAATCTCGACTTGGCAAACTCTCTTCTATTTATACACATTCTTAAGTTTTCTATGAAGGGGTAGAGACCTCTTTGCCATGTATCTTCCTTTTTCAATAGTCTCCTCATATGGGTCTAGGGTGAAATCATGAAGGTGGGTAACACTTTCATGACAACTGATCTCCAAAATCCTTTCATGAAGGTGGGTAACACTTTCATGACAACATTAAATTTAATTTTAATTTTGAAATTAAAATATAGCTTTAGGTGGTGGCCTCTGTGTCCAAGCCGTGGGCACGCCAATGGCTTGGCCACAGGGCTGGCTCTCAGACTGTGACTTGTCCGCGGGGGCCAGCCCTGTGGTCAAGTTGTTGGCGTTCCCACGGCTTGGACATAGGGATAGGCCCCCACGGCCAAGTCACAGTCCACTGGATTGTGACTTGGCTGCGGGGGCCAACCCTGTGGCCAAGTCGTTGGCTTCTCCACTATCAACCTCTACTACCTTTCCCCATGCCCATAAAAGGAGACCTATTCCCTGGTTGTCCTATTATAATCGGGTTAAATTTATTTATGTCTGAAGGTTAAATTTATTTCTGTCTGAAGGTTAAATTTCGTTTATGTCTGAAGGTTAAATTTTTTTTATGTCTGAAGGTTAAATTTCATTTATGTCTGAAGGTTAAATTTGTTTCTATCTGAAGGTTAAATTCATTTATATTTGAAGGTTAAATTTGTTTCTGTCTGAAGGTTTAATTCGTTTCTATCTGAAGGTTAAATTCGTTTCTGTCTGAAGGTTAAATTTCATTTCTGTCTGAAGGTTAAATTCATTTATGTCTGAAGGTTCAGTTATTTCGAATTCTAATTCAGTCTGAAGGTTAAATTTAGAATTTTGCTTATGGGTAAAATCATGAAGCTGGGTAACACTTTCGTGACAATCGGGTCTCCAAAATTTCTAGCGGCAATTTTTCGGCCGAACAAATATTACTTTCGGCCGAAATATTATTCGGCCGAAAATTCTCACGTCAAATTTAACGG
>ML826743.1:40602-94509 GCA_009831015.1 Picea engelmannii
CATGGTTGTAATCTCTCTTTCACATTTAATATGATACAGTAATATGATTCTTTCCTATAAAGCTTGTCGTGTTTTATTGTATGATTCCTTGATCACATACATAGGTTTATATTGAGTTTATGCTATTGCTATCACTTTGGTTGTTCGCGTTCTTTTGCAGGATCATCATTGTATGAGCGTTGGAAGGGAGCTAGGATGACAATGGCGAGAGGAAGCGACATTTAAATGGTATGTCACCCATCTTTCTTTAGTTAGTAAATTCAACATTTAAAACTTAAGGAAAGCGTCATGTTTTGTCTTGCTTTGTTCTAGATCTAGGTGGATCTAGGGAGATCAGTTAGTGTCTACACCTACAGATTTATCCAATAACAAAAGGAGGCTATGACCCCCTAATTTACATGTTCCAACCTAAAGAAAGATCCAACTCTTTGTATTCTTCAGCTCCAACCAGAAGGAGGCTATGACCGCCTTTCCTTTCCCCTTCCTTCCACCCTGAAATATAAGTGTAGACTCAACCTGTCATTGAAACTATCACTGATAATCAACCTGTCACTGAGAATCATTATCCCTAATAATCAACATGTCACTATCATCATCCGACCTGTCATTGTCTTTATCATTGATATTGATACCTCATCATCAATAACATCATCAATAGGACCAAATCCACTCTCATGAATCATACACCAATACCATCACCAAGATGTGCATCAAATCATATGCTAAGACATATGTGCCATATCATCCATGTAACAAGCATGTGCCATATCCATAAACCATGTGTCAAGATATGCCTCAAACACGTGTCATAACATCCATCAACCATGTATAAAGAATGCACCATAACATCCATCAACCATGTACTAAGATACGTACCATAACATACATCAACCATGTACCAATATGTGCCTCAAACATATAAACATATACCAAATTACATCTCAAACTATGTGCCCAATATCCAAGATGCTCCTCAAACCATATACCAAAAGCATGCCTTAAGCATGTTCCAAACCATCCAAGATATCCCTTAAGCATATACCATAAACATCAATATATAACACATAGAAAGAATACCTTTATTCATGTAGCAACCTAGTGTATGTGATCACATACTTGCAAACCTTCTTCAACTTCATCAACAAGAGAATAACATCTTCATCAAACTTTACCTCAGTCTCGCAGGACTAGTTTTTGGATTAGTCACAAACCCTAACTTTCAACAAGCATAACTCCATACTTGTAATGAATAAAGGTCTAAAAATTTTACCCAATATTATTTGATATATTCTCTGAAATTCCTTCAAGTTTCACTCGAATTTTCCTTGAAAAGGAGTTATAGCAAAAATGACAGACCTTGTTGAATTTTGGACTATTATGGAGAGCGAACTTGCAGAGCATGCCATGCGTTGAATAATTGATATCTATTTTGGAAGCTCACACACAACATACTACATACTGTAATGTTTCCAATGCAATTAGTTTCGTATAATTTGGATCCTCTATGAAGAATTTATGACTATTTTTCTTAGAACACATGTTTGAGACTAGTTTCAGGACTAGACAAAAACCCTATCTTCCATAGAGTGTATCTCCAAAAATACAACGGCCCAGAAGCTAAAATTTTTACCATAGGTACCTTGACATGTCTTCTCAATATCCTCCAAGTTTATCTATCTGAATAATTTAGAAAAAAAATTATAGAGAGAATGGTAAGATGACCTTTAAATAGCATACCTTAGAACACATCGTCAGAGGACTTCATCCTCCCTTGGAATTTCGTCCTTCTTCAATTCATCTTCCCTCTAAAATTTCCTCAGATATCCTTGGTTACCTCAAATAAAAATCACTTGAGTTAATGTAACAAATGAAATCCTAGGTGCCTTATTTATACTAGATCTAGCACCCTCTTTTTAGGGCAGACTTGACCCAAACAAAATTCAATTTAATTCTTAATGATTATTCCATTAGGGCCGATTTGAACAACAATATATTTAATATTTATTTTGATATTCATTTCAATGGGGATGAATTGTAACTTCTTGTTTGCAACAACTATTCTTCTTTTATTTAATTTGGATTTGAATTGTCACTTCTTCTTACAATATTTTAGGGATTCTCAACCATACTTTGGGGCTTCAATCTTCAAGAGGGCATATCTATTAAACCCTGAAGAACTACGTGGCATACCACATACCATTAGAAATTTAATTATGAGGAATATCCATATATGAGGTTTTTTCATGCATGTCCCATGTCCTTCATCCTCTTTTTCCTCAAACAAATTTGGGCTACATGACCACACCTATGGGGCTTCTCAACCACTTAACCATCTTTCCATAGATTCTTGTACACTTCTTCAAAGTGTCTTCCTATGAGGGCCATGCTTGAAGCTATGCCATAAGTGTTTAAGGGATATTTCCCCCATGACCTTGGGTCAATTCACATTAGAGCAAGACCAAATTCAGAATACAGAACCAATCCTCATTTGTATCAATGCATAAAATAAATAACTACTTTTTAAGGAGATGGGGATAAAGAAACATGGAAAGGCCTCACACCTTGGATCCTTTGTTTAATGTCGATCCCCACTCTCACTTCTTGAAGCACTCCTGATCTCTGTCAGAACTAGCCTACAATAGGAAACCAATAATAGGCTACTACAAGGTAGTTATACATTCAAATAACATATATCACGTGCATAGATTCAAATATAGAGGAAATACATTAGCATATAACATAACAATGAGCCAACACAGAAACAATAGAGGGGAAATATAACTCTTCTATTACCAACAATGTGAGAAAGGTAGTTACAACCTGATTCAACCTTCATTACTGGTTCAAAGCTAACTGCCCTGGGTTCCTCCAAAGACCTTCAAGCATCAACTCAACAAAGAGGTTCTTCCTTGGATAACTCAATAGGGATAGGAACATACATTTTATTTATAAAGAGAAGGAAGGAACACTGGAAAAGGATTTTCCAGGTATGGGATGTTACTAAGAGAAATAATGGGTATAGGAAAGCTTGCTAAAATTTTCCAGCATGATCTTGCACATCAATTCTTCCTCCCATCCATGCCCCCAATGGTTAATTTATACCATTATTGATAGGTTAAGGATGATGAATTACATTTGGTAGGGTCCTAGAGAAGTTGGGAAACGAGCCCAACCAAAATCCCTTCTAAAAAATGTGGAATTATTCTATTTTTCACATTTTTTGAGGGCATTTGTAGGCTTTAGACTAGCAAGGCATGAATGTCCTCGTGTTTCAAAAAGGAAACCCGTGGATATAAGAAAAAGTCATTTTTTAAAGTGACTTTGATGAGGGAAGTTGGGATTTTGATTATCAATCTAGGGAAAAGGGTTGGGCCATGTCACAAATGCATAGATGTGGAAATTTGTGCTATAACAAATGCCCCCTGATGTGTGAGGTAAGAAGGGAAAGTGATGGTCGAAATGCATTATAACTCTAAGAGATGAGGATGCAATGAAACAATCCATGAATGTTCCTGAGAAAACTGATCCAAAAACAGAAATCGACAACCAATATCAAGTAAGAGTATTCTCTATCCCAAGTCAGGCATACCCATGCACAAGAGTGATGTAAGCATGGATGCTAAAGAAAATACACTATGGATCCATGGAATTTATGAAATTATGACTAATTTCCATGGCCATGAGTAATATATAGTGGATCCATGTGATATATATGAATTAGCAAGCATGGCCATGAGGAATGCATAGTGGATCCATGAGAAAGAAAATCATAGCCACGAATAGATACACAATGGAGCCTTGTCTAAAAAAAAAGAGAGAATATTTAGGACCAATGGAGTGAAAAAATTGATCCTCTGCAAGTATCAATGTCTGGGGGGTGGTATAATATATGTCGGGTAGGATCACAAAATATGTGACGCTCATACTTCACCCGAAGTCTTCAAAATGATTCGTTGTGGTACAAGTCTACACTATGTGAATATATGTGTTGGGGTCAAACAAAGTGAGACACTGTTTGATTATCGATCATTGATGTATACCATTAAAAAACATAAAACAACCCATCGATGATGATAATGGGTTTCAAGGGACCATGGTACAATCTAACATGTGTGAATAAATGAGTTGATGTCAAACACCTGGTAGAATTTATCGACTAGGGGACATTGATGCGTTCCCATTGTCAATAGCAAGGGAAATTTCCATTGATGAAGCCCCAAGGTACCAAATATGACTCTATATCCCTATCCCTGAGAAATATGTGTTGAATTCGATAGGAAGAGATCCATTGGAAGGAAGGTATTAAGGCATCCTCCATAATCTAGCACGAGGGGTAGCATAAGGACAAAGATTTAGAAGAATTCAAATGAACATATTGTAAGGACCACACCGAGATACGAATACAACATGCACCATATGGAAATATCACATGACAAAGACTCTATGAATAGTATACAATGATGAAGACTACTGGAAAAGACAAGGAATCCACCAATGGGGTCAAATGGAAACCAAGGTACCACACAAATCCCTATGTGTGATGATTTTTGTTGATGTCGAACACAAGGGAAACCACTCAGTCAATGACCAATGATGGTTTGTCATCTGTTGAGGACAAGGTCACCTATCAATAATGGAATTAGGCCTAGGGTGCTACTCTAGGTCATACCCTCAAAGAAATGTGTTGAAGTTGATAAGAGCAGACCCGCTAGTTAGAAGCCAATGAGGACCTTATGTACTAGCACGAGTAAGAGACATAGATATTGTTGGCACAGGGGGCAGACCCAAGGTTCAATGCTACAACAACATACCAACAAAACCCTAACTACTGGCCCTTTCAGCAACACCTGAGAAGCAGATGAAGTCTCACCCAAGGTAGAGGCAGGGGTGGTTGCAAGACTTAGGTGTCTAGAACCTTAGCTGGGACACAGAGCTGTGATTGTAAGACTTAACAAAGCACTTAGCACCGATAGTTCATCAATATTTAACCACTATCTACTCTACAGATAAAACACAACATCACATCCTTCATTTAGATCTGATGTATCTAATCACTTATCATAGAGAAGTAGGTTATATCTAACAGATTCAGGCACTAGAACATTCATATAAGTTAGATATAACATCCATATACATCATTATCACAAAGAATAAACATATCTATCTATTTATATAAAATCACTTAGCAAGTAAAGACATAAACACATCAACACATTGCACAAAGCAGAGAAACACATCATATACGTGGTTCACCCCCACCCTGGGGCTACGTCCACCAACTCTTATTCTTTATTATCTTTGTCAAGCTTCTTACAAGCACATAGCATCAAAATCCTACTCCGTAGAAGATAGGAGATCTGCGCACACTCCGCCAGATCCTCCTTCTTCGAGCTAGGGTAAAGCACCAAGCCTTCTTATAATTACTTGCACGTAGCTATGCAATTCTCACACAGTATGCACAGAACACTTACAATCCTTCAATCACACAGATCTAGCACTTAGCCATTCGTAACTGCTCTTTTATTACCTTGCCTAGACATCTATTTGTACTTTACAAAATAGGCTTAAACATGGGTAAACCCATGGGTTGACATCCCATACATGTTACATAATCCCAAATCCCAAAAAGGGGTCGAGATCCTGTGATCTCTGCTTCGTCTTGCGCTCCTCCTTTGATAGGCTGTCGAAGTCCCAAAATAGGTCAAACTTGACCAAGGATCTCCCAAAACTTGTTCAAGGGCCAACAGACCCCCAACACTCACCTGTGACTCGTCTCGAGTCACTTTGATCTGGGTAGTTCTGCTTCGAAATCCTCGAGCTTGGCTCAAGCTACTTCGACTTTCTACTGTGCCATGGCCTCTTGTGCAGTGAACTCTTGGATGACTACCTTGTTCACAGGTCCCTCCAGGAATTGTTCAACTGCAGTGATAACCTGCTCCAGTTCTACTCCTCGGCCTTCGACCTCTGTGAACAATTGGTAAGCCTTATCTTGTACAGGTTGGAGCCTTTGAGTTACTTCCATAACTCTACTATGGATAGTGTGGATCTACTATTGGTTGGAGCATTGCTCTTGAGATCGCTTCATTCTTTCCACAACTAATAGGGGCTTCAACTACGCCTGTATCATTTCGGCTTGATACTTTGCCTCTTGGAGTTGTGACTCCAATGCCTTCAGTTCTGGATTCTCAGTGAGTTGCTCGTAGGTTTGGGCACTGCAACCAATAAGTTTCTTACATTCCATAGCAAGGGATTTTATTCTCTCTATTGTGCTTCGAGCAATTTCTCCTCTTTGATCCCTTACATCCTATGGAGTCTTGGGCATTGCGCGGAGCTCTAATTCTGCTATGTTTTGTTGTAGCTGCTGGATAGCTTCTCCAAGCTTCTTTACTTGCTTTGTGACTCGGTCCTCTACCTTTATTTCTATGACTATCACAGAGTGAAGTTCTCTACTTCCTTCTTCTTTCACTTTGAGTTTCTCCATGAGCAATTGTTCTTTTCCTTGCTGTATCTGTTCTTTTTCTTCATCGAAATTTGCTTGGAGAGAAATATTTTCCCGTTCTACAACTCGATGCTACTACTCTACAAGTACTCCTTGCACTTTCTTCAAGGCCTAGGTGGCTTGTTCTGTTTCTTCTTATGCTCATTGAAGGCGAGATTCTATTGTATCAGCTAGTCTATGGGGTTGGGCATGCTCATATCCCAACTCTGGTTCTCCCGATGGCAGGGGTACAGTGGAGACTGTGCGACTAGACTGAAGGGCTTGTTGTACCCCTTGGAGTTCGATTTCAATTATATCATACATTTTCTCCTGCTTCGCTCCTTGTTTCTCTTCTATTTCCAGTGAAGTGTCATTCAAGGCTACTATGATGAAGTCAAAATCATCGGAGGTGAGGACAATCTACATCTTGGTCATGGTGGATTTTGATTTATTCCGGAAAGAAGGTTTCAAGGGGGAAACCTTCCTCTTCTTCAAGGGGTCAACCTCATCTCTGGCTGGTGTTACTTCCCTGGGCTTCTTTTCATCTTCTACTTCATCATCACCCCCTCAATCAGGTGACACTGAAGCAGTCTTTCCTAAGGTGTTGCTTAAATTTTGGGCCTGCTCAATATTCTTCTATCTGCTAGTTTTGGGTGGATTTTGTTCTTTATGAGTGTCCTCTAGGCTGTCAAGATCAGATATCTCTACGGGGTTGGCGGGGATAAGGAGGTCAATGGACCATTCCTTAGTGATTTTTTCAAGGTCTTCTTCTGTAAGCTTATAATATGACTGGGGATGCTCTTGATGTTCATCTTCTCGCGTTGTAATGTAGATGAAGTGTCGATCTGCACTGAACTTCATTAGGGTTCAGATCCTTTGTAAGGTGTTCAGAGTCATGTGAGGCTCGACTTCAATGGATCGCTTTAGCTAGAAGTATTATGTATGAAACACAACATTTGACTGCCATTGTTTGTTCATATCAGTTGAATACCACAGGGAAGTGAAATTTGCAACAAGCGGTTCTAATGGCTCGATGTCTGGGAAGGTCGCTCCTTTCGACATCTCCCAGGAAACAAATACAATGAGGAACAAGATCCACCTAAAATGAAATTCATAACTGATCTTGTGCTTCTCGGAAATCTAGTTCCAATTGGTTAACTAGGTACCTCACCCAGTTCATCTGTAGGCCTTCCACGCACTTCCCTACGAGGTCAACGACAAAGCCGGTGACCTGCATAGCTTAGTTCTTCCTTATTAACTTTCCAGCTATCAGTTGACATGCTAGGCAAATTGCGCCACTCTAGATGGAAGCTACCTTGTAGCCTCTTGTTCCCTTCTCAACATCGCCATATGTATTATTGATCTTCTGTGTTAGTGCATGATCTGTGGCTTTTCCTGGATAAAAGTCTTGCAGGTCGGGTCCTTTCATATTCAGTCCTATGATCCTATGGATCAACATTGGGTCAACTGTAATGCAACGGTCTAGCCATAAGTACACGTAATGGTAACACAACAGTAGCAGCTTGACACATGCATTGACTTCCTGGTGTCTTCCAAAGTGTGGGATCTTCATGACATTTATCAGGGTGGAATGCATGAGGTTCATCGTCCATGATTGGGGGATTATCTTTGAATTCTTCCCCTTAGTTATGGTTAGGTACTTGTATGGGGTGAGCATACCATAGATCTTGGGATCTCCAAGGTTGAAGTCGCTGAACTTTAGTGCTGCGATCTTGTCCTGGTTTGCTCAAACTATGTGTATCCCCTTTGAGAGGTATGCAGTGACCATGGTGTACTCGAAATATCTTGGTATGCTATTACGATTCACCATGCCAGCTAGAGGCAGGATGTAATCGAGAAATATGGTTGGAATTAGTTTCGCATTTTCTAGGTCGTCTTTATGCTTGGTTCTCTTTTCTGCTAATGGTCAGGATGGTTCGGATCCATGAGAATTCGACGGAGAGGCTTGTATCATTATTGTTGATGAAGCTTGTATACTTGTAGACATCGACATGACTCTTTCAGTCTCAAGGTTGATCAAAATTTCTTCAAAAACTTTCTCTGTAGTGCTGAACTCGTTCGACATACACGCTCGAGGTTGGAAATATCGGGTTCAAGGATTAGCTTAGACACTGCAATATGATAGAGGGAAATAGTGCAATGATCACTGTGTAAAATCAACGAGTCTGCGGGCTTAGATTCACGATTAGCAAAAGTGTTCTCGGTGCATGGTGCAACAGGATAAATAGATAACTTGGCAACAGATTGCTTGCAATGATCGAGAAGCCTTCACTAACTCTGTTATGTCTGTTACTGCGTGGTCCAATGGTCTGGTGGCGAACAATAAATGCCTTTCTACCCATTCGGGGGGGGGGGAACGAACAATTATATTGGTCCCAATGGATATATTGATTCACCCTGGTGAAGTGCCATGTGGCACTGTTATGTTATCCCGATGAAGCTCAAATTTTGCAAATTTTCCTTCTGCGAAGTTCCCTATGGAACCTTTTGTAACTTGTCGGTCTTAGCTCTCTTCTTACTTAGCTTTCTATCTTTCTTTCTAGTGAGCTTCATATTGGTATGCCTTTTTCCATTTTGATTCTTATCTTCTTTTGACATAGTTACTTCATGTTGTTGAGATTATTTCCTAAGATTCAAGGGTGATACTTCTTCTTTATCTGGAATAGGTACTTCAATCTTCTGTGGGTCATCTACTGTTCTTGCAACTTCGGCATCTAGGTCTCTGGTGTTAAATAGCTTTGATATGTTCTTTTGTTCTTCAATTAAGTGTGTGATCCTTCTAGTCATGAAATCTTTTAACTCTTGTTTCTTCTGCTCTTAAATTTCTTCTTCTTCTTGCCTTCTGGCCTGATTTGTTTCTATCCAAGGTTTTCCTAGTAACATGGTAAATGGGGCGATATTCTCAATAAATTTAATAATCTCAAAATCTTTCTCTGTCGAAGTTCCATTGGCATTCATAGATATCTGGGTGATCTTTCCACATAGGTTTATCAACTTTCCTCTAAATAGACATATTCCTCCCAATGAAGGAGTCATAACAAGCTTCCTTAAAAGTTCCCAAGTTCTTCTGTCATGATATTCACCTGTGTTTCCTCATCTGGAACACAATCAATGTCGAAGTCTCCTATTATTACTTCAATGCATTCTTTTTCTTTGAATATCTCTGATAATATGACATGTCGGTGGTCATTCAGGGTTTCTTTTATCTGTAGTAATACTTTCCTTGAGTATTTCTGGGGTTTTGCCATTTTTGGATCTGCCTTAGGGTTTTCTTGTTTCATGTTCTTTCCTTCAAGCTTATCAATCATTATAGGGAAATCCAATACTTCATGGTCCATAGCTTTACAACATAGACAACTAGGTCTTCTCCCAAGGAATTCCTTAGCTACATGTCTTGGTTTTCTGCAACTATAACAGAGGGTTGATCCTCTCTTTCTTTTAAACAATTTCCAAACTTTCTTGTACTGCGTGCTAGGGTCATAGTAGCTAACCTGCAAACATTTCTTTCTAGGATCCTGCATCCACTGGTTAGTCCAAACATTCTTTCTATGCATAGGTATAACATATCTTTCACTATTTCGATAAGATCTACGCATATCAAACCTTCTTTCATCTATTAGTGCCCTAGTTTTCAAGCTAGGACAGAATCTATCAAACATACCTAGATCCATACTTTTGAAACAAAAATTTCCACTTATCTTACTTCTACAGAGCACAAAGCTTTCAGATCTAGAACTTTTCACTATTCTTACCTTTATCAGAGCACAAAGCTTGCAGATCTTACCTCTTTTCTTCATATCTGACCTCTTTTCTTGGCACAGATCTTCATAGGTCAAGTAGAATGTTGCGCACTAGGGAAACATATATACGTATGGAGCTTTCACATTTTTAGGATAGATCTTTGCACAAAGCTTCTTGTTCCGTAGTTACCAGCAATCACAGTTTCAGGTCCCAACAATGAAACCATTTGTTGGCATAGGGGAAGACCCAGGGTTCAATGCTACAACAACGCACCAAAAAAACCCTAACTACCGTCCCTTTCAGAAACACCTGCGAAGAAAATGAAGTCTCACCCGAGGTAGAGGAAGGGGTGGTTGCAGGAATCAGGTGTTTGCAACCTTATCTGGGACACAAATATGTGATTGTAAGACTTAACAGAGCACTTAGCACCGACAATTCATCAATATTTAACCACTATCTACTCTGCAAATAAAATAGAGCATCACATCCTTCATTTAAATCTGATGTATCTAAGCACTTATCATAGAGAAGTAGGTTATATCTAACATAATCAGGCACTAACACATTCATATAAGTCATATCTAACATCCATATAAGTCATATCTAAGTCATATCAAACTTGACCAAGGATCTCCCAAAACTTGGTCAAGGGCCAACAAATACTTTTGATAATTAGATGGACTTGACAAACTCAGGAAGGTCGAATTGAAAGGTCAGAAACTTACTACAGAATGGCTGAATCAGTTTGAAACTTCACTTGAACAAAATCACAACACATTATGTGACTTAAGAAGCATGACTATTAATTGGGATACATTTGTGATACAAGAGGCATCCACAAACGCTCCATATGGTTGGAATAATAACCAACCAGGGGAGATTGTTTTCAGCAATGATAAAAAGTCTCTTAAATCCATACTAAACCAAAAATACTGCAATATTGACTCAATATTGTGCTTTGTTCAAGGGAGACAATATTGTTTCCAATAAAAGAGATAGATGATTTCCCCCCCCCAACCCCTTTTTTTTTCATCTTTTTCAAATCACGAAAAAAATAATAAAAATAATGCTATAGTACAATGGAGGAAACGAATGTTGCAGGCAAGAAAATTAGTTCCAAAGTGAAAGGAACATACATATGCTTAATGAAAGGAAGCATGTTCAGGATAAGGACACTCAGGGAATGTTTCCTCTAGGTTTAAGGTGTCAAGTCGCAAAGGAATAAATTGCAAGGTTGGAAATTGATAGGAATGCATAAGTAATTGGTTCATCAAGAGTAAGTTGAAGCCAACATTAGCCCTAAAAGTGTGAGCGGTTAACATGCAATGAAATTACAACTCAACCCAATTTGGAAGCCCTTGAAGGTGAGTTAGCTAGAAACATATTGAGAGGAAGTCATGAGGCTTCAATGAAAATACATGGTGTCACTAAAGAGGGATTCCAAGCCTACATAAAAACTGTAGCATGGGTGTAAAAATGTCAGCAAGGTACTAACTAAGACGCCCATGGAGAGGTAAGCTCTACCATCTGTAAGAAACACCTTTAAGCAACCAGAAAGGTATGATTTCATGAAGGAATGGGATTGAATCTACAAAAAGTATGTGTTCAGTACAGATAGATTCATTATGCAAGAAAGATGAAGCCTACACTATATGCCAATAAGGAATACAATACCCACTGAAGAGTCAGAAAAAATTCTATAGTGAGCAACATATAATGTGGGGAGTCCCGTAGGTAATGGCCAAAACAAGATTGAGTAAGAATAATAATGTTTGAGCATGATGTCATGGTGGGACTATATAGAACTCCCAATATTAATAAAACTTGCAGCATGAGCGCCAAAATACAAAAAGGGTTCTAGACTAGGGTGTCCATGGAAGGTAGGCTCTACCATCAACGAGACAAAATTTTGAGCAGAGAGACTTGGTTATGTCACAAGTTAATGGGATCGACCATGGGTTAAGGTGGTAATGACAACTAAAATGCAAATATGAAGGTGTGTGATACCTACTCTAAATTCCAGTTATATGAAAACATCATCTTCCAAAGTCTTGAAAAAGACTCAGTCAATCAATATAAAGACCAAAAATACCCAAAATAACGCTCTATAACCTACAATGACAAGAAAAACACTACAATATAACTTGGCATTAGTTTAATTTATGGAAAAATAAGAAACTATGGAAAGTGTGTTTCAAAAATTTATATATATAAGGCAATTTTACCATATTGCCATATCATATTTACCATTTTAACTAAAATTAACCAAATTTTGAGAAACCCTTCCAACTTCATTTGGATATTGCAGGAGCTTGGAGAAACTAAACCACATATTGACTAGACCAAGTAAGTGCTCAAACCATTCCTTTCATTTTCATCCATTCAAATTTCACTTTTCATGGAAAAATTGAGGGATAGCCCTCTCTTTTTCCTCACGACTTTGCGCATCTATGATTTTCCTCAAAGGGGCTTGTGGATGCCCATGCCTAGTAAAAACACCAGTCATAGATATCCACACCTATTATAAAAGGAGGTCATGGATGCCTAGAATCCTTTTGAAAAAATAAAAGTCTAAATCTCTTTCATGTGGATTTTAAGAAGGATGTTTGTTCATTGGAGGGACCGTGAGCAAGAGCAAGTTGATCATGCAGTTTTTGATGATGATGATGCCAAAAAAGCGCTCTGGGAATGTGGCATGTATAAATTTTTCCAAATTGGAAGCATGCGAGCTCAAAAAATATTACTCAACCTTCTTATTTATTACTGACATCCTTATGCAGAAGCATTCATGTTTGGTGGGAAGTCCTTGACGATTACAGTTGAGGACATCTACTTCATCACTAGGTTATCTCGTAGAGGTGAAGTGCCCAACTTCACAACCTGTGGAAGAGGTGTTCAAACCATTAATGAATACATAAATGAATATTGTGAGGATGGTACAGAAAAGACGAGCCCACAAGTGTCGATCAAGCATATCACCAATTTGAGTCTCAAGGTGATATTATATAAAATACAATGCATCATGAGATCTAAATCTTTGCACTTGGCTTCTCACTCCCAAATGCAACATGGGGTTGAGTGTTTGATACCTATGATTTTTTACTAGAGAATTTTGATACTCTCTTGCATGAAATCTTATCTCACTGCTAGTTATGAAAGAATAAGAACTTTGAAGTGTCCTTTGTAAATTATTTTTTGAGAGGGTGGTGATAATGAGCCTAAGATCTCATATCAAAGGACACTTATGACCATGGTTTTTGATGGTACAATGGACTAATTTGTTGGCCCTCTTAGGAGGTAGGAAATTATCCAACCCTTATGATGATGACTTCTTTGCTTGGTGGGAGTGTCAGGTTCCCTTTATACATGATTACCTGTACACTAAGATTGACTTTTTGGGAGATCTTGATGTCATCATTCCTCCTAGTGACAAGCTTTAGGACATAGGTAACCTTTATTTTATGTTATTGGATTTTTTTATTTTTGAATTATATACTATATATACATATAAAGGGAAAAAATATAGTATTTTTTGTGACATCCATAGTATTAACATGTGCTCTTTAAATGTGTAGATAGAGCGCCAATGAGACTAGTAGGTGTTCCCAGACATAGTCATTGAGGGAGAGAGGAAGTTGGGCCTAGCGACAATGCGACGAGGACCTTACAGAGCATGGGTAGGAACCTAGAGGCCCTATCATTCTCTATTATGATGGCCACTATATATGACCTGCCCGTAGGGATGCAACGTCATGTAGTAGGAGTACCCCGGAAATGGGTCTATTTGTTCTGAAATTTAGCAAATTCCATACTTTTCTATGATAGAGTTCATTGGCCTCAAGCCTAGAATGTTATGTGCCGAGAGCATTATTTTGTACTTATAGACATTCGCGGCTAGTAGCCCAAATTTTGGTACTATTGATCTCTTTTTGGACACATATATATATATATATATATTTCTTTTTTTGTGTTATTTTTATATTCTACTTGCAAATGAATAAATATTTACATGTGTAAAATGTGTTTGCTTTTGTTATGAATGTGAAAAATGCCAATCTAAAACGTACTTAGCATATGCATTAGTAACTATATTAGCGCACCTAGGAACATGCTCATAGGTAATAAAATCAAATGATTATTCCAGAAGACATACCCTAAGGAACCATCGTAACAAGACTAGATCATGAATACGATATAGACCATTTAGATGCGATGCAACCAACTGAGAATCCAAGAACACATGAAGGTGTTGAATACCATGTGATGGAGCGTATTTAAAAAGATCGATGACAATGCTATACTCAACAAAATTATTTGTAGTTGCTCCGAGACAAACACCTCCAACATATACTAGCTAGTTAGTGGGAGAATAAATCACCCATGCAGCAGAAGCCAAGTTTTGAGTGTGATGATTGGCACCATCTATGAATCCAAAATAGATTGACGACTCCCCTGGCATTTGCCACACAAAAAAATCACAACATTAAAAAATGCAAGGAAAACAAAGAAAAATATACAAACCTATATACAACAATAAAAAATAATTACAAAATAACTAGTACTCAAACCATCAATCTCAAGAATAGTACTTCTTAAGGTACATCCCATTTCTAGGCTTCAACAACATGTTTCCCTCATAATATTCTAACTCATAAGACCCTTTTTCCAACACCCATTTCACAATGTGTGGATCGTGCCACATGGGGTTAAACTTGCATGCCCCCAGGGAATCCTTGTCTTGGTCATAGACTAACACAAGGTCTCCTTCAAAAAATATCCTTAAGGGACAGACTTGTCATACTGATACTTGGCATATTTATTATGTGCTTCATTTTCTAAAGATGCATCTCAACGTTTCTCATCAAGATGTTCAAGATAAATGAGGTGTTCTTCAATTTTCATCGTGCCGGGTAAGAGTTTGACAACGATTTTAAGCAAAGGGATTTCACATTCAATGGGAAAAACTGCTTCTATTCCATGAACAAGGTAAAAGGGCCAGAAGCTTGTTTCATTTTTTACTGAGGTTTAGTAAGCCCACAACATCGGATATAGCATCAAATTTCAATTTTACCTGGTTGAGTTAATCGTCCTCTTCAATATAGTTTTTAAGGATTCGTTAACAACTTCAACTTAACCATTAGCCTGAGGATAGTAAGGAGATGAGTGCTCCTGTATAAAACCTAGTTTTGATGCTAAATCATACATAATGTGGTTCTAGAAGTGACTGCCATGGTTGGTGAAAATCTCTCTCGAAGCCCCAAACCTAGAAATGACTTGATTGAACATGAAAAGAGTTGTGGTTTCACCATCATTAGCAAATGTTAGCATGGTTTATGCCCACTTTGTAAAGTAGTCAATGACCAATAGAATGTATCAATTCCCCCTAGATGAGGTTGGGTGGCATGTCATGAAATATACCCCCCACTTGGTGAAGGGGCCAACAATGATGACAATAAATATAGGAGTAGGGTGTGCAAGCATCTTCTTTGTAAATATTTGACGAGGATGACATTTATTGACCACTTCTATGCAATCCTTAAAGATCGTAGGCTAGAAATAACCAACATGCAAAACCTTTTGGGTTGTTTCCAACCCTGATAGGTGATCGCCACATGCTCCACCATGAAAGTAATTTAAAATGACCTTTGCTTCCTCATGAGTGAGGTAGTGATGGAGAATTGAGTCTACCCCTCGTTGATACAAAGTGTTGGCGATAATGAGATAGTTGTTCACTAGGTGATGAATCTATCATCACTCATCCCATGAAAAATGAGGAGGGAACTTTAGAGTCTGGAGATATATGAGGATACCTTCATACAAAGGATTAGACAAAGAGATGAGGAAGATATGCTCATCAAGAAAAGATTCAATTACTTTTCTCTCCTCATTCTCTACTAGGAACTCTGACATCAATTCGGTGAAGACTAACGATTTCTCGGATTTTGCAGAAGCAAAATATAAATCAAACTCTTGAAGCACAATGATCCACATGTTATAATTCCCACCAATTATTCACTGAGTCAAAACATAATGAAAAGGATTAACATCAGCAATGATGGTTTTCATACACAACTGAATATAATGTCAGATCCATTGAATCGCATAAAATGCCACTAAGGCTAGTTTCTCGATGTGAGAGTACTTCATTTCAGGACCCAATAAAGCATGAATTAAGTAGTAAATGAAATTATCTAATACCATACCTTCTTAACTAAGACCATACCAATCGATGATTGAATGCTGCCAAACACAACATGAAGTCTCAATTATAATTCGAGGGACTCAATAATGTAGTTGAAACCAACACTTTCTTTAATGCATCAAAAGAATGTGGTGTTGCCTCATCCCAATGAAATGGAACCCATTTTTTCAAAATATGCACAAATCCTTTTGTAATATTGGTATAATTAGGTTCAAAGCATCGAAGGAAATTAACCTTTCCTTGTAGACTTTGAAGTTGACAAATTGTGTGCGGGTTAGGCAACTGAGTGATTGCCTCCACTTTGAAAGGGTCAACCATGATCCCTTTAGTTGAAACTATTAAACCCAAAAGACATCCTGTAGTCACACAAAAAATACATCTATGTGGATTTAACTAGATTTGATATTAACGACATCTCTCGAAGACTAGGCAGAGGTGTAATGGAGATTGATCTCTCTTGCGAGAGTGAGTTGTGAGATCATCCAAATAAGCCTCCACTATGTGATTCAAGCCATGGAAAGAAAACATAATAGCCCACTAAAAAGTGGCTCAAGTGTTTTTAAGGACAAAGGGAATCTTCTTGTAAGTGAAGGTTCCCGAAGGACAAATAAAAGTTGTATTATGCTAGTCTTTCAGTCAAATTTCAATCTGGTTATACCCTGAAAAACCATCCATGAACCAAAAATATCTCACTCTTTGCGCATTCATCGATAATTTTATTGATGAATTGCATAGGGAAGTTATCTTTTGGACACGATTTATTCAAGTCTCGGAAATCCATACACACTCGTATCATGCCCTGCTTCTTATTGACCAGAACTGGATTGTACACCCATTATGTCAAAGGCACTGGGTAAATAAAGCCATCTTTAAGTAGCTTTTCCACCTCAACTTTAATTATTGCTTCTTTACTTGGATTCATTGGTCGCAACTTTTGTCGAACCAATTTTTTGTTCTCATAGGTTCGAATGTCATGTTGAATGATTTAGGGATCTATGTCAGGAATTTCCTCATATGACCAAGTGTAAGCATCTCTAAACTCCTTAAAAAGTGTCATGTACTCATGAATTTTGTCTTCAGAGAACTATGCCCCAATAAAGATATTTTCGACAACATCAAAGGTCCTAAAAATGTTAATGGGAATAGTTTATGATATATTCACCATATTTCCTTCAGCATAGACACCATGCCTAGCCAAGGGATTTACCATCCAATCAACACTCCTACTCACGGTTGACTTGAGTTCTCCATTTTCCACACGACTAATATTAGAGAGGAAATACGATCTACAATGCATATCCTCCCATGTCCTTTTATATCCATTCATTGCCTCAATAATAGATTCCTTTGAGGGAAAGATGTGGTCAAGACAGTCTTGGTAATTTGAAGAATTATGAGCCCAAATAGGCTCCAGAAAAATATCATCCTCCTCTGTCAAAGAATGAGTTCGACCTAAGTATGTAGTGGCTTGATGTATAACTTGATCAGCAAGTTCCACTGCAGACAGTGGAATAGCCATTCCGGAAAGTGTGCGACCTTGAACCAAATCAGACAATGAGGGTAACACCCATGGATCTCATAGATATGACACTTTGAAAGAAACGATTCTTGTAACAAGAGTTGGGGGACTCAAATTTTGGTAGTTACCCAGCGTGGCATGAATGTAGGACACCAATGACAGAAAATTAAAGTTACCCATACGTGAAGGATACATACTGACATCGATGCTATTAGTTTTAAACTAATATTTCTCAAGCCATGGGACTGTGGATCCTTGATTCATTGCAGAGATAGAATGGTTTAAATCCATCTAATCGATAGTCACAATCCTTCCCTCATGGGGAAAGCATAAAATTCAAAATACTGATGAGATGACAACTATCATCGCATAAGTCCAACTCCTTCCCAATAACAAGTTATAGTCGAGTAGTGCGTGGACTACTTCTACTTATATGGAAATGGACTTGCCTCCTAACTGGACTGGAAAAGAGGAAATAAGCCCATGTGGCCTAAATGATCTCCCATTAAATGCGGTCAACAAAGTGGGAGAAGGTGTGAGATATGGAGAGTCGATAGCTTTCCAATAGAATAAAGACATGACAAAAGTAGAAGCTTCCTCATTAACGACGATCCTCATGATGACGTTTTTTGTGTAAATGGAATTAATCTGGAAGGATACATGATAAGGAAGACGAGGATTCACATCAATAGCACCAAACTTCATAGTGAGCGGGTTGGAGAAATCTGTCGCTCCAATCGTGGATAACAACATAGTACATTGCATGGGGAAACTCTGAAGCACCTCAAGAGAATACATTGCACAGGACATCCTTAAAAATAGAGTATTTGGGTGTGGCTTTGGCGTTAAGGTTGTGTGATGCTATTTTGTTCAGAAATTTTGGTATGTGCATCATCATTTCTTTCTCGGGTCTCTCTATGTGAAGAGGTCCCTGAGGATCGGAAGTCTCTTTGCATTTTGTTGTCTATTCTAGATTACTATAGTCGTGAGACCTAATAAAAAAAATCTAACTCCTCTTCTTTTATCTTCGAAGAATTAACCATGTTAACGAATAAAAAATATTCATCTAAAAAAGGTGCACTAGAAGTGCCCCCTTGTAGATTGGAAGTGGAAGAGCCAACCTACATGTTTTTCCCTTGAAAAAATGTATTTTGTACTACAAAAGGATAGTGTTGTTGTTACAACTTTATCAAGCATTGGGCCTCTTCCATCTTCGGGCGTTGATGAGTAAGATGATCATTCCCACAAATCTTGCTTGGGAACTTTGCTTTTGTCTCTTCACCCTTTGCCCCCTCAACATTATTGTTAGATTTTTATTGTTCCCCCCATTACCCTTCTTTCCTTTGCCTTTGTTTTTCTCTTTGAGTTTTTGAGGACCCTTTTGAGTTTTCGATGGAACAATGAGTACATCCAAGGACTAAGTTGTGGGGGTGGTCGAGCCAGAGGTCGGACCAACCACAGTTTGTTGAATTGACAATTGTTGAACCTAGTTAGAAAGCATATCTGCAACTTTATTTGAGAGAAATAAACAATTCCATTGACATGTGGTCCCAACTTCAGTTTCGCTAATTTTAGGCTTGACCTAGGTGCATTAGGAAGAATCTCGTAGAGAATTCTAGATTGAGTGTAAATCAATTCCAATTGTTATGCCCTGAATATTGCATGCTCTTCTGAGAACACCCATGAAGTGGCCACATCCTTAGAAATGTAAGAAAGCAACGACTTCAAGAACCATTCTAAGATAAATTAGGGTGGAACAATGGCTTTAATTAATCTCTTATGTCTCCTCCATTCTCTAATATGATTAGAAATGTGCATGTGTTGTCTTGTTCAAAGTTGTCCAAAAGATCTATATCAACATCATGTCGAACAGGGAGTTGGAAGTGGTTGAGAAAAACCATGGCAAGGTCGCCAACCGTTGTGTACTTTGACCTTTCCATTTCTATATACCATTTCGTAGCGACCCCAGTGAGGGTGTGCTAACATAAACTTAACTAGATCAAGTCATTGTTTAAAGAGTTGGATGAGCACCATAAGTCAAATGTCGTGACATGGTCCTGTGGACCTTCACCACTTTTCCCTTTTAACTTCAGGATGTTCGATGGTAGTTTGGTGGGAACCACATGCCATCTTGGGTCATGATGAATCATGTCATTCATTAACTTGGACAAGTCTGGAAAATGGAGAGTTTCCAGAAAATGTAGCTTGAGCTATGCCATCAACTGATTAGCATCTTGAAAATAGGGTCATGGATTGTAACTGGCACCAGGATAGTAGTAAGAGTTTATTGATGGACCAAATATTTTGGTAAAATCTTGTTGTCTATGGATAAATGGAGGATAACCTCCACCCATATGATTCCCATATGGAAGAACAAGGTTGCCCCCTACCGGACCACTTTGCAAAGGAATTATTCCTTGCATGGGGTTACACTGACTGAGAAAGGGGTTTCCTCTTGATGGCATCCCTTGCAAAGGGAAGGACCCTTTCATGGGATTCAACTGATCTTGGAAATATTTACACTCTGTCAGCACTACAGATGTGATGAAAGGATTACTCGTGAATCCAACGTATAATGTGAATGGAGTGGAAGTTGAAGGCATGCTAATGACACCCATGGAAAATCCTAGACTCCGAAGGGGTTAGGAAAAGAATATGGGAAATCTCAGCTCCCAATTGATGGAAATGATGGAGGAATGTGACCTCCACCCTAAGGGCTCTCTTGGTATGGATTTGAAGAACTCCCTGCACCAATGTTAGAAACTTGGGACGTTGACTGGGAACCCACAAATGCGTTGAGCATGCCCATTAATGGCATACCAAATGAAAAAGTGTTTGATGTCAGTGGAAATGACATGGATCCACTTATGGAAGGATTAGAACCAATGACCAATAGAGAAATTTTGTTGATCTACATGACTATGGTGGAATTAAGCACACTAGTCGTTATGTTGGACACACCCGACAAAAATATCCCAGCGCTGACTATTGTCGAAGTGGAAGTTGCAGGGGCTCCTGATCCAGACCTTGTGAAGTGTTATCCATAGTGACCCAATGAAGAGGGATACTATCAGTAAATTTCAATCTAGGAGGGGGGGCTTGCACCACAGGTGATGAGAAAGTTGTAATTAGTGGAGGGTTCAAAGACAAAGTGTATTCTTCAGTTCTGAGATCTTCAACCGTTACAACCTCTGGTTCTAAGGAATTAATATCTAATGGATCCATAGTTGTGATCTCGACTGGACCAGTTGGCACAAAAGCACTAGCTTGATCAAGATGATGCCTTAGTGGAGGCAAGGGAGAATTGTTTCTAATTTCCTCCTCAGGAGGCAAACCTTGAATTCTCCTTGATCTACGAGGTGGTTGGTCAGCCACTTTAATTTGTCAAATCTCAAGAGACCACATACATGTCTATCTAATAAAGTCTATGATCATCTACACACCACTAGAAAAATCCTAAATGGAAACAATAGAAAGAAAATACCTTTAAAATATTTTGACTCAATTGGATTAGGTCCTGAGATCGCAATAGTAACAAGGTAGGGTAAGGACCTTCTAGACAGAGGCACAAGTTGATTAAGTCTTGTGGACCAATGAATGAATAAATGAGAAATGATTATCCTGACCTCCACTAACCAACCTTTTCCGGTGCAAGTACCCATGCTTCACGGGGTACCCTCCATAAGTACTGAAAAGTGTGATGCGAAATTTGTCCCAAGTACCACGAAAACCCCCCATAGTCACCTCTGAGATCCCTAGGAATGGCCACTAAGGTCACCAACTCACAATCAACATCTAAGGGGTATAGTTGATAGTCGAGATCGGACATATGGGAAGTGTAACTAATCATGAAGCCTTGAAAGCACAACCTCTCACAGAGGTATGGGTACTAACAAAACCCCCAGTATACAATCTATCCACTACACTCGGTGAAGCTCTGGAGGGTCCTCTCCTCGACCCTCCTATTGGATTACTGAGAGGGGGGTTGAGTCAATAATAGTGTTTTTTAATCCTTTTTAACCAAAGTGTATATGTTATTAAATTTATGATTAGTTTACCAATATCATTGAATGAGTGTAGAATATATAAACCATGAACAATGAACAATCAAACACATACATAGTACACTAATATTTTTACATGGAACACAAATTTGGGAGAAAACCAAGGAATTATTTTTCTTATATGTATTTAAGAAGTATATTCATTGGAAGCACCAACTTCCTTTGTTTTCCAGATCCAATTGGAAGGGGACTACAACCCCCTAGATTCTCAGGCTAGAACCTGAGGGAAGCTCCAACTCCCCAATTTTTTGGCTTCAACCAAAATGAGGCTATAACCCCCTATGTTCTCCGACTACAACCAAAAGGTGGCTATAACCACCTATTCTTTCCCCATCCAACTGCCCTGTAATATAAATTCCAAATGTAGACAAATTTTCACTTTCACTGAATCAACTCTATCACTGTAATAATTGTCACTGAAATGCTATCACAAAGTATACCAATCTTCTTAAAAAATTGCCTGCAGATTCACGACCTTTCTATTCTGCAACACATGGATGTTTGTGCCTTTCCCTACTACAACTCATGGATGTTTGTGTCTTTGTTTGATGCAACTCGCTGACTAGCATAGATCTCTGCTAGTATCACAAATGTTGTCTATGTCACTTTGTTTGTGTCACTATCTCAATCTATATCACTGTTTGATCTCTTTGTATCTTCTCACAGACTGGATGATCTAATAGAAAAGAATACTCATCCAATATCCAAGTATATCTAACACAACCATGTACTAGATTCATACACAAGTCTCATTGATCTTGTGTGATATATGAAATCCTTACATTAACCATGCATCAAACCCTCACTGTCATGAAATCACAACCGGTACTGATAACAATATGTCTCAAACATAAACCCTCAACCATACTTCAAATAACACAAGATATATCTTAACAAGATGCTCGATGAAGTGGACTAACAAAAAACAACCAATATAGTAGCAATGTGTCCCTATAGATATGTCTTATATAGTATATACCATACAACCAATAGTCCCTCAAGGGAAAAAGCTCAATATCCCATGGCTAAACCCAAGCATTCACCAAAGATCTACTTAAGATAATCATATAACATACCTTTTGTTACTGTAGATATCTTTGTTGTACCTTCTCACTGTTAGTTCTTCATGTAGCCTCTTCTTAGTTCTGCAACTTGTCACCGATGATAGATCTGACCTTCCTTTCAACTTTGGCAATAGATCCACACTATGTCTTCAGTAAACTCATAGGTATCTTCCCTTTGTCCCATTTTATCTTGTGGATGTCCATGCCCTTCTAGTACTGCAACATGCAAATGTCCTCAGTAAAACCCTAGTTCAGTACCCACAGTCTTGACCCTTCAACTCTTGCAACTTCTCTTATCACTATTTCAGACTCACTACTTTAGATTTATCAATAATACCTTCTCATAACATTTCACAAAATAGATATTTGATATGTTCAATTAAGTGCTAATGGGAGACCCTTGCTCTCTTACTTATATTCACTAAGTAGTTTCCTTTAGGGGTTATCTTCTAACTGTTTTACCCAAATTCCCTCTTTTAGGGCTAACCCACTTTCAACTACTTTACCCACTTGGAACCACTTTACCATAAATACTAAACTCACTCCTTCTTGTTGCAACTAATTTATTTTAATTATTTTCTTATTGCAACAACTTTACCCATGATTGACTCCTAGTTACAACCACTTTGACTAGTAAAATTCTTCTAGAAGCTTCTAGAATAATTGACTTCTTTGACCTTCTAGGGGATTCTAGATAAATCATTAGGGTTCTCCAAATTCACTAAGCCATATCTCCTCAACCATGAGGAACTAGGTGACATACCACATATCACCAAAAATTAAACGACATGTACTAATTATCTATGATAGTCTTTCTTGCAAATTCGATGATATTTATTACATTATTCCTTAAACAAACACGAGTTATGTATCCACACTGTTGGGGCTACCAGAATTTTCTACCGAACTTGCTTCAAGGGTTGAAATCAATGAAAACCAACCCAATTAATCAACATCTCCTTCACGCGACCTCGTGTTTATCTCTTGTGTTATAGGAGGCTCCCAACTATACTTATATGATATTTAGATTTAGGCTCTCCCTAGCTTAGACTCCTATGTTTTTTTTATGGTCTTGGATAAATTTACTCTCTAACCTATTTCCCCTTGGTTAGGTATTAAGGAAGAAAGTTAATATTAAGGAAGAATAAAGATGAAGTACGAGCTGTGTGGAAGGCACATAAACTAAGGAAGGGTCAAAGTGGTTAAAGAAGCATAAAAGAAGGAATGAAGTAAGGAAAAGTAAGTCGTTGAAAGAGAAGATAAAGGAAGATAAAGCATCAAAGAATATGGATCGTGGACAACTCAGTAAGTGGAAGAAGACACCAATGGATAATTTGGAGCACCTTGGGGAAAAGGAGGAAGGACAAGATGGTGAAGCCCTGAAAACACAGGTCATGTGGACCTAGGATTTTGAGACCTAGACTTCGGTCTAAGGTTGTTCGAGAGTCATGTAATGTATAAATAAAGGTCTAGAAGAGTTGAGAGGGGGTTGTTGGTCTATGATTATTAGTTGTTTTTCATTGTCGATCTGTTGGTTACTATTATTATTGTTGATAACAATATTAAGTCTATATTTTGGATCTTTAGCTGGGTGCAAAGATCAACCCTGCAGCTGAGTGCACAGGGAAGGAAGAGAAGGAAGAGAAAGAGAAAGAGAGAGAGATTTCCAGCTAAGTGCGTAGATATAACTGTATGTTTTCATCTAATATATCAAGAAGCATAGTTTTGTGGACGTATCCCTAGGGAGAGGGTGAAGCACGTAAATCTTGTTGTTCTTTGTGGTTGATACTGTGTATTTTCTATCTTTTATATTGTTATTGCATGGTCGTTGCCCCTATTAAAGAGAGAAGGCATAATATAACTTCGCGAAGCTAAGTATAAGACTGTTAAGGAATCTCTGGGTTATATTGCGTTATTGTTCTGGATTCACCTTGCATTTCCTCTAGTTGTAGACACTTGTGTCTTGCAAACCCCCTATTGCTACTTCAGGTGAGACTTTGTCTTCTTCATAGGTGTTTCCAAAAGGGCCAATAGTTAGTTCTTCTTGGTGAGTTGTTAGAGTTGAACCCTGGGTCTGCCCCTGTGCCAAAAAATGGTTCCATTGTCAGGACAGGGATATTTTTGAGGGAATGTCAAAGTGGTTTCCTTTAAAGAAATAAATTCAGAACTGGATATAAGAACAAGAAAGGTACTTCGCCATAGATCAGAACAAGAACCCTAGAATTAGAATAAAATACTGGTTTGGGAGGTACATCTTTATGGATGTGCACGAAATTTTCTTTACAAGATTTCATAAGGAGCTATATGAGTGGTTATCTTGACTAGCAAACATGCAATTTGAAATCAGATATAGACCACCTGTGTATTGGACAACGACATTGATCAATAAGGTCAAGAGAGTTGATAACGCTGTGTCTAGAGAAGTAGATCTCTGGTTTGATAGCACTCTTAGAGGGTACATTACTGAGTTCACTATTGACAGAGTGGAATCATATAGTCAAGTAGAGAGGTATTTCTTCAAGGGACCTAGAGGAAAGTTTCTACACTTCTTGAAGATAAAGATTAAGATGATATTGCATGAGAAGAATATCCTAAAGATACAGTAAAGCTAATGTTCAAGAATTCAGACAGTGACAGTGACACAGAGGTTGGACACATGCATAGTGGGATATCGTTCAGAGAGGTTCCTCTTGCGAACCTATTTAAGTAGAATTACAGAGACGATGGATTCTATAGTGGAGAAGAAGTAGATCTAACAGACGAAGAGTATTCATAGTCCTCAAGGGAAGACAAAGTAAATATTGAATAACTTCATCGAGGAGAACCAAAAACTTCAAGTACTATGCCTACCGTCGAATTGAGTATTATTAGTCCTCATGTTGTTTCAACAAAATTAAGTAGCCAGAGTAACCAGAGTAATCAGAGCACTCATAGTACTATTACAAGAAGTTTAGTACATACTCGATCAAGAAACCAAGGGAAGTCCATGGCAGATGAAATGTGGTTACCTTTTTTTATAGGAGATGAATCTGAATATCCTGATCAGCACTGGTTCTTATGCGAAGCTGTTTCAATCATTAATCAAGTCACCGATGAAGTTGTTAAGAGAGCTCAATTTAGTACTACCTTGAGAGACCACACACTGAGCTGGTATATGAAATTTTCTTCAGAACCTGGACAACCTAAACCGTTGAATGCCATTAAGACTACGTTGAGTGCAGAATTCAAGAATCCTAAGTCAGATTCATAGTGCATTACAAAGTTAAATGAAATCAAGCAGAAGGTGACTGAACCTATTTGGGACTTTGATTAGAGGTTTAAGACTCTGACAAGTCATTTAAGTTTTCAGATCCCAGATGAACAGAATAAAGAATGGTTCATCGCTTCCCTCCTGCCACATATCATATTTCCTCTAATGAAATATAAAGTCGCTGCACAGGTTGAAGCATTGGAGATCACCATGAAAATAGAAGCAAACCCTATAGGAGAATCCAGTCTAGGTATGAGCCACATCTTAAATCAATTAACTAGTTTATCTTTACAGGTTGAGGATATGAAAAAGGACAAAGGAAAGGAGAAAAGAGAATATATCTAGTGTATCAAATGTAAATCAGAAGGCCATGACAAAGAGAACTGTCCTTTATTTAATTAATACTTGGCCTCTGGAGCACCTAACCCTTTGAAGTAGGTTATTCTACCATGGTGTGAGGTATGCAGAAATAGACATCGCCCTGGTGAATGTTATTACATGCAGAAATATGTCCAGAAACCTACCAATATTTATTACACTTTTTGTAAATCTGTGGGGAATGATGAGAAGGATTGTAGGTCTTATGATCTCATGCATGAAAGGTCAAGGGATACATATAGAATTCAAGGAGAAATGCAATCAAAAGGAAACACTGCGCAGTTCAATTCCCCGGGAAAAGGAAACTTTAACCCTCGCGGTGGATTCAGAGGAGGGGGAATGTGTCGAGGTCAAGGTCAGATCATTTGCTATAACTGTGCCCAACTAGGACATTTGGCAAGGGATTGTCAAAACCCTTATACTACTTGCAACTATTGTAATTCATTTGATCATGTCATTAAAGACTGCCCAATATTGCTAACAAAACTTTAGGAAAGACAAGGTGGAAACCAACAAGTATAACTAATAGTAGTTGAACCTCATGGTGAGGATCCTCGAGTCGTTGTTATTACTAGAGGAGGCGTTGTTACAGGAGAAGATAGGGTGACTCCAGGAAATAGTATAGATGGATCCAAGATCATAAAAGTTGTAGAGAAGTCACAATTGTTTGATCCAAGGAAAGAGAAGCATACATTTGAAGAAGCAAGAAGAGAATTTGTAGGAGAAAAAAATTCTTCATCTAGAGAACAACCATAAGTAAGGGAATGTGAAATGCCTCCAGCATTTTATCAGTTTTCCTTAGCTAGACAAGGAAAAGAGGTAAGCAAGTTTATGGGCTTTTTGTATACTTGCATCAATTTGATTAAAGATGAAAAATATGTGCAGGAACTACAACACTTAATAATACCTTATGAAGTTGGGAGAATAGATCCTCTGTTAAGTAGAGTTGTGAACCAAGTATCTAGGAAAAGAAGGAAAAACAAGGAACTACACCTTAGTGCTCAAATTGGAGACTATGACATAGAATATGTGGTCCTTGACTTGGGATCAAAATTAAATTTTATGAATAAGTAGACTTGGGCATTGATGGGAAAACCTAATACTAGAGCATGTCCCTATGGACATTGATGGAGTAAGGACATTTGCAGATTTTAAAGTGATTGAGATTGTTGATGATAACTTCCCTTACCCAACATTGTTAGGAATTGATTGGGATTTCAACAATTCGGTTGTTGTTGACCTAAAAAAGAGAATAATGGCATTTGAAGGTGATGGCCTTAAGGTCATTGCACCTCTTGATCCCGATGAAGGTCGCGGATACACAAAACCAATAAGAGAAGAAGTATGTGCCTATGAACTAGAAAATATCTATGAACTGACAGCACGACAACAAGATTATATCAATCCAACATTAGATGGGAATCTAAGTTGGCGAAGTGAAAGTGCATGCTCATCAGATTCAGAAGAAGCATTAGAAAATTGGCATAATAGAAAGTATGAATTATCTACGTGGAGGTGTGCTAGATTGACTAGAGCAGTTTGTTGGATTGGCACAAAAGTAAGTAATCTTCCTACATTTGATGGATTGAATCATTTAGAGACATTTCTCATTGAATTTGAATGGATTATACCAATACAACATAGGTTGTTAGCACTAGATGAAACCTTGAAATAAATTCCAGCTAGATGGTGGGGAACACACAAGAAGAACATCGCGGAGCGGGTATAATGTTGCACCTTGATGACAGTGCACTTTTCAGACCAAGCTGAAGGCTGCGAAGTTCGATACACGGGTCATAATTTTCCCAAGGACCATGTGTGAAGTTGTGAGGAAGCCTGGAGCAACATTTCTAAATAACAATGGGTACATAAGGTTATTAACACTTTGGATACTACACCTATCAACTGGTATCTTCACGAAGAACTGCACCTCATCACTATAGACTGATATGGAATGACCCATAACTTTATAACTATGTTCCCATTTGAAATTTAGTACCCTACAGTAGATCAGGATTTACAAATTATAAGAAAAAAGGTCTTTGAAGAGGCACATAACCTCCTATTCACACAAGAAGAAGATGACTAGATTGCACCTCTTTAGAAGTTACACGGTTTTTATAACATTAATGTTGATGACAATGATGACCCTAGGGATGTAAACATTGTAGAAACTGAAGGTTAGAGAGACATATAGGGGCCAGGGATTGAATTCAATTTTATTGGACAACCTATTAAAATTAAGAAGGTTACTATTGGAACAGAGCAAGCACCTAAGTTGGCAAATGTTGGAGACTATTGGGATGATGCTACTATTGATAAGATTACAGAACTACTGCATGAGTATCAGGACTTGTTTCCAACCAAGTTCACATACTTGAAGGTAATTAAAGGATCCATGGGAGAAATGAAGATTCCTTTGAAACCAAATGCAAGGCTAGTCAAGCAGAGACCTTACAAACTGAATCCCAAGTACAAGAAGAAAGTTAAAATTGAATTAGATAGAATGTTGGAAGCAGGAATCATGGAACCAATTGAATAATCTGAATGGATCATCCCTATAGTGTTCCAATATAAGAAATCAGGATAAATCAGAATTTGTGTAGATCTAAGGAAACTGAATGATGCATGTTTACATGATCCATTTCCTACACCTTTCATGATGAGGTCCTAGATACTGTAGGTGGACAAGAAGTCTATTCCTTTACCGATGGATTTTCAGGCTATCACCATATCAAAATTGCCAAGGAGGATAGACATAAGACCACATTTGCAACAACATGGGGTTCTTATCAATACATTGTGATGCATTTTGGTTTGAAGAATGCACCAGCCATACTTTTCAGGGTGGTGGTCGAAGCATTCAAGGAATTTTTACATAAGTTTTTAGAAGCATACTTTGATGATTGGACCATTTTTAGCCGACTAAAAAATATATTGAATGTCTGAGATTAATGTTAGATAAGTGCAGGAAATGTCAGATTGCCCTGAATCTAAAGAAGTGTATATTATTTTCACCCTTTGGAGTGTTGTTCGGACAAATTGTATATAAGCAGGGGTTGATGGTAGATCCTTCCAAGATCTTTATCATTGTTGATATACCTCCCCCTACTTCAATTAGACAATTGTGCACTTCATTAAGACACACTGGATACTACAGAAATTTCATTAAGGGATATGCACAGATAAAAACACCTATGGAGAAGCTATTGAATAAATATAGTAAGTTTCAATGGACAGAGGAATGCCAACATAGCTTCAACACACTAAAGCAGAAAATGGTCACTGCACCTATTTTGATTTTCCTAGATTGGAGTAAGGAATTCAACGTTCATGTCAATGCTTCATCCATTGCATTAGGAGAAGTGTTAGCACAATTAGGTGCATGAGATATTGACCACCCTATAGCCTTTGCGAGCAGGAAGATTTCTACATCTGAAATAAATTATACTACCACTGAAAGAGAAGGCTTAACTATGGTATATGCACTGCAGAAGTTTAGGAACTACTAATTGGGAGGACATTTTATGATGTTTACTGATCATTTTGCATTGAAATACTTATTCAACAAGACAATGTTGGGGGGAATAATATGCAGATGGATATTATTATTCCAGGAATATGATATTGAGATTTTGGTCAAGCCAGGGAGAATGAATAAGGGACCTGACCACTTATACAGGTTAGAACATGGAGAGGAACCTACCCATTTGGATGATACAATACCAGATGCACAGTTGTTGGCCATTAGGAAATTCAATGATCGCTTCACAGAGATAGTCTAGTTCCTGTCCACAGGAATGGAACCTTGCGAATATACAGTTATTCAGAAAAAAACAGTTGGTCATCCGCACTGCAGATTTTCAACTTATCGCTAGACAATTATATAAGATGGGAGTAGATGATATCTTGAGGAGATGCGTTATGGAGGAAGAAATACCATTGATTCTAGCAGAAGCAGATGAAGGTACTATGTAGTGAAAGCAACAGTGTAGAAGGTTCTCAGAGCTGGCCTTTGGTGGCCCACTTTAATAAGGATAATAAGGAATACTACAGAGCCTGCGATGTATTCCAAAGGATAGGGAAGCCTTCTAGAAGGGATGAAATGCCTTTAGCACCTCAACTAACTTTACAGGCCTTTGAGAAATGGGATATTGACTTTGTGGGACCTATCAACCCACCAGGAAGGTGCACAGGAGCTCAATACATCATCACCGCTATAGTGTATTTGACCAGATGGGTAGAAGAAAGAGCAGTTAAAGACTGTAGTGCAACTACAGATGTGCGATTCATATTTGATGATATCATAACCAGATTTGGATGCTTGAATATCCTTATGAGTGATCAAGGTACACACTTCATTAAAAAAACCATTGAAGCCTTGACTTAGGAGTTTGAATTTCACCATTAGAAGAGCACACCATACCACCCGCAAGCGAATGGTACAGTCGAAGCTTTCAATAAGATATTGGAGACAACACTGACTAATATTTGTAGTGTTAACAAAGGTGATTGGGATTTAAGAATTACAACAATATTATGGTCTTATCGAACTACTTGCAAAAATTTAACAACACAAACTCCCTTTAAGTTAGTTTATAGCCTGGAAGCAGTGGTACCTATGGAATATTTGGTTCCTAGCTTAAGAATTACAACATTTACAGGAATGGATGCAATTTATCGAATTAGAGGAAGACAGGTTTATTTCAGGTTTTCATCAGTAGGTACAAAAAGAACGAGAAAAGGCTTACCATGACAGACATATCAAGAGGAAAGCATTCAAGTAAGCAGATTTGGTATTGTTATATGATAGCAAGTTCATGAAGCATCCAGGGAAGTTCAGGACACATTGGCTTGGGACAGTTGAAGTTTCCTATGTTATAGAAGGTGGAACTGCATAGTTGAAGACTCTTAATGGAGAATGGAAGGATGTTTTAGTAAATGGAATCCATTTGAAGCTATATCGTGACAACCAACTGCTTTGTATCTCTCAGTGAAATTAAAGGAAGAAGGGTCTAGGTACCAAGTGCAGTTGAAATTGGGTACCAGACACAAAAAATATATTCTACACACGATAGGGAGGGACAAAGTAGAAATCGCAGGCTGCTCTGTGCAGTCTGCAGTCGAAGTAAAGAAGAAGCTCAATCTTACAGTGACTCGGGACTAGTCACATGTGAGTGTTGGGGGCTTGTTGGCCCTTGGTTAGGTATTAAGGAATAAAGATGAAGTATGAACTACGTGGAAGGAACATAAACTGAGGAAGGGTCAAAGTGTTTAAATAAGCAGAAAAGAAGGAATGAAGTATGGGAAAGCAAGTCGTTGAAAGAGAATATCAAGGAAGATACAACATCAAATAATATGGATCGTGGACAACTCAACAAGTGGAAGAAGACACCAACATATACTTTGGAGCACCTCTCAAAAAAGGACGAAGGACAGGTTGGTGAAGCCTTGAAAACACGGGTCATGTGGACCTAGGGTTTTGGACCTAGGGTTGTGGATCTAGGGTTTTGACACCTAGACTTTGGTCTAAGGTTGTCTGAGAGTCATGTAATATATAAATAAAGGTATAGAAGAGTTGAGAGGGGGTTGTTGGTCTATGATTATTAGTTGTTTCTCATTGTCGATCTGTTGGTTACTATTATTGTTGTTGATAGCAATATTGAGTCTGTATTCTAGATCTTTAGCTGGGTGTGAAGATCAACCCTGCAGTTGGGTGCACAGGGAAGGAAGAGAAGGAAGAGAAAGATAGAGATATTTGCAGCTAAGTGTGCAGATAGAACTATATGTTTTCATATAATATATCAAGAAACATAGTTCTGTGGACGTAGCCTTAGGGAGAGGGTGAACCACGTAAATATTGTTGTCCTTTGTGGTTGATACTATGTATTTTCTATCTGTTATATTGTTATTGCATGGTCATTTCCCCTATTAAAGAGAGAAGGTATAAGATAACTTCGCGAAGCTAAGTATAAGACTGTTAAGGAATATCTGGGTTATATTACGTTGTTTTTCTGGATTCACCTTGCATTTCCTCTAGTTGTAGACACATGTGTCCTACAACCCCCCTATTGCTACTTCGGGTGAGACTTCATCTTCTTTGCAGGTGTTTCTGAAAGGGCCAGTAGTTAGGGATTGTTGGTGCACTATTAGAGTTGAACCCTAGGTCTGCCCCTGTGCCGACACAACCTAAACCAAGGCGCTAGTTTGTAACTAATTTATTCACCCTACAAAATGAAAGTTTCTAATAAATTTTATTAAGAATTTATTTTACGGGTCTTTTTTTACTCAAAAGGTATGGATGATACTTATGTGATGTTTTGACAGATTCAGAGAAAACACTTTAAGAATATAAATAAAAATTGAAATGCGGTTTCTTTATTGAAAATAAGAAGTGATAATCAACGCTTTAGAAAAACAAACTCTTTTCTTTTTATTTTTGCAAATGAAAGCAATATACGTTTGAATGTATGCAAGATCTTTAAACTATTGTGCACTGCGGCCTTATAATTATTTGTAAACAATCATGCAGAAAAGAGAGAAAGAACTTAACACATTGAACTTTTTTTCTTTTGAACAAGGCTAACTTTAACCAAAGTTAATACCTATCAAGACAAATAGAAAGCATGCAAGCTTGATTACTAGCAAACAATTTATTTTCTTGATAAATTTAAAGGCAAAGGAAACAAGGAAAGAAAACTAGCAACCAAGCATTTTTTATTTTTTTTTCTAAAAATAAATTAACATGCAACTAAGAAATGGATTTTTTTTTTCTTTTTAAAAATGAAAGGAGAAAGGTAAACAAGAAGAAAGGAAACAATAATTGACCACCAGAAAGGATATCAATCTAGAAATCAACCCAGATACACAATTGATATTTCAACTGACCTTAACCACCCTAAAGACTCAAAGACAAGCTTACCAACAAGAAAAACCTTTTCAATAAAAGTAAGAGTTTTTACATACTATAACCAACAATCTAGAGCATCAACAGACTTAGGGGGATCAATAGATACTAAAAAACCAATTAATTCCAACCAACTTTGAGCAAACGACTCAAATTTTCAAGCCAAATACACAGGTCCACAACTGTGTTAAATACAACACGTTGATATCAGAAGGTCATAGAAGTGAAAAACATGAATGTCCATGCCTTACAGGAGGACAAATCATGGATAAGTTAGTTACATTTGAAAAAATAAAATTCAACCCAGAAGAGGGGCTTGCAAAACTTTTTGAAAAGTTTCTAGATGATGAAAACTATGACAATAAAGTCCAGAAATAGGAAAGACTATGAAAACCCTAAGACAACCAAAGAAACACTAAAATTGACCCAAACTAGGAGAATCCCCAGTATGGTCACCAATTTTGTTTAAGGGATATCTCCCCTGTGACATAGGGTCAAGTCATAGTAGAGTAAGACTGAATTCAGAAGATAGAACCAATCCTCATCTATATCAATTCATACAAGAAATAACTCTTTTTTTAAGGAGAGAGGGATAAAGAAAAAAGGAAAGGCCTCACACCTTGGATCCTTCGTTTAATATCAATCCCCGCTCTTGCTTCTTGAAGTGTTCCTGATATCTGTCAGAACTAGCCTAAGATACGAAAAATAAGAAGAGGTTGCTACAAGGTAGTTATACATTCAAATAACATATATCATGTGCATAAATTCAAATATATAGGAGAGAAATGATCATATGACATCACAATGAACCAACACACACAATAGGGGGAAAATAGATATCTTATATTACCAACATTATGAGAAAGGTAGTTACAACCTGATTCAACCTTCGGTACTAGCTGAAATCCAACTGCCATGTGTTCCTCCAAATACCTTTAAGAATCAAATCAATGGGGAGGCTATCCCTTGGATAAATAAAGAGGGATAGGAACACACCCTGTAGCTATAAAAATAAGGAAGGAACATTAGAAAAGGAGTTTCCAGGTATGGGATGCTACTTGAAGAATGAAGGGGTATAGGGAAGCTTGCTAAATTTTGCCAGCATGATCTTGCATCTTAGTTATTCCTCCCATCCATGCCCCTAATGGTGCATTTATACCATCCCTGGGAGGTTAAGGAGGTTGAATTCCATTTGGTATGGGCCCAGGGAGGTTGGGAAACGAGCCCAACCGAAATCCCCACCCAAAAATGTGGAATTATTTTATTTTTCACATTTTTTTAGGGTGTCCACGGGCTATAGACTAGCAAGGTGTGGATGTTCGCATGTTTCACAAAGGAAACCCATGGATATAAGCAAAATTCATGTTTTTTAAATGACTTTGATTAGGGAAATTGGGATTTTGATTAGCAAGCTAGAAAAAAGGGTTGGGCCATGTCACAAATGTATAGATGTGGAAATTTGTGCTATAACAATAAGGGGACCACTTTGGAGACTTCTCCAAATACACCCATCGCTTAATCCTTCAAACAAACCCATCACTTCTAGAGGCTTCTTCTGGGGTTAACATGCTTCTTCTATGGTTGACATCAATGCTTCTAGACTTCTTCTAGAGTTGACATCTAGGGTTGAAATCAATGACAACTAACTTTACAACAATTTAGAGAGATCAATCCACCATGTACATGGTGTGGAGAAAAACATGAAAGTGAACCAATAATCACTTGGGGAAAATCACACCACACTCTCAACTTATCCTAGCTTTCACTTACCAAATCACGCTCGGAATATAGGCTCACAATTATACAATCTTGACTCATAGAGCTCAATCCTCACTCACAACATTCAAATTTCTAACTTCAGTGAGAAAATAATGGAAATATTTGAATATTTATAACCAAATTGAATCAATTTAACACCATCATTTCCAAATTTGGATCGAACTCAATTGGATTCTACACATCTTATCAATTTAATAGCAATTGGACAGTCGACTGACCAAATCAATGAATCAATGGCTAATGGTGGCTAATTGGATTCATTATCAGTGATCGATATACGCTTTGGTGTTCTTAATTTTTTTTAAATGCAATGCTACAAAATTCATTTGGGTGAGAGAGCATATGGATTCTAGAAGTTCATGCAAACATGGGTCGTCAATTAAGTTTTAAACTATGAAGGATAAAAGTGGAAAATCACAATAATGTGCATTATCAATGACATTTTTCACTTTGACATTGCTACAGTTTTTCACTTTGCATTTTGTCTAAAGTGGAAAGTCACCTACAATGAGAACTCATTGGCATGGAATTTAAATTTGGTTACCATTGTCCCTTTTTACTTTTATTGATGCAAAGTTTACATAGTTGGTCAATATCTATGAATAAATTAACTTTTAAGTAGCATTTTTCATCGATGCCCTTCTTCCAGTTTGTCATCAGCATCAAATTTCACTTTCACATCAACACTGAAAATGAATTTTCACTGCCTATGAAAGTGATTATAACTTGTTTATAAAAACAAATGTTGGTTTAAACAAGGCCAAAGGAATTAGGAAAATTTTGGGTTTTCTTGCAACAATGGGATGATATAAAAGACTCATTGATATGTAATAAATCCATCGAAATCAAGACACATAATCTATCTTCAAGGTGAACAAAAATGTAAAGTAAAGTTGTACCAAAAAATTACAAAAAAATTTAAGGTGTTTTGTGGACTCAACAAATGGTGATTCGCTAGACGTACCCAAGATCTTTGCATACACACATTCGAACATAACACATAAAGTTCAAGTGGAGGGAAAAATAGAACATAAATTGAAACAAAAATTACTCATAGATCCTCTTATATGTAACTTAGAAATAATTGTTTTCCCTAAAATGAAGACTTGGATGTTCAAACAAACATAATGATAAGTCCATTTGATTAATGATACTTAACTCTAAGAAATAATTAATTTAATTCAAACTTCATTGGCATGAGGGATTTACATCTCTAAGTGAATCTATCATTCTTATAGTGTTGCTTCACTACCCATGATCATCTATAGCCCCAGTGGAGTTATCTTGATATCACATACCTTGCTTTGTTTCCAACGAGCGTCCATAGCTCCAACAAAGATATCTACATTTCCTCATTAAACAAATATGTCGCACCTTGAAGGGATCCTATTTATTGAACATTTTTTTCTTTGTAATATATATATCTTTATTTCTGTTATTTGGTTCAAAGAAGTAATTTAAATGAGACAAAATTTGATCTTATGAGGATGATGTATGTTAATTAAAGAATTAATTAAGTACCTAGGAATGAGGCTTATTCTTTCAAATGATGTATGAATTTCATCACTTTCCCTCATTGTTTAGGTCATTTATGTTAATATCGTGACTTATTTAACTTATTCATGTTTGGAAATAGTTAGCATCCATTTCCACCACTAAAGAATTGATGACTTTGTTGGTCCTTTCCCCATCCTACTTGCAAAATTCATTTCCCCATACCTCCTTTGGATTATCTAAAAAATAATATTTTGGTACTTGTACATGCCCTAACAGGTATACAACACGTGTATACAAAACTTGATCAAAGGAAATTCATGTACATGCCAATAAATTCTCAAAAAAATATAATTTTGCATCATTATGCGTTGATTTACAAGTTTGGTTAGTTTCCTAACTCCTTTTTCTTGTACACAATAATATCCAATTGTTTGGGGATGATATAAAGAGAGAATAATCCATGAGGAGAAAGTTATGCTAATTGCATCATGCCTCATCCGCAAGCCCATGTATTCTTGTTACGTCCACTAGAGAAATTTATAGGTCCTTCCTTTATTATTGTCCAACAAATAAAGGGATACAACCTACATCACACTCGTTGTAACTTCTTCTTCTTTATCTCACAGTCTCCTCTCTCAGAATACAATATTCTCCATCATACACAGACACAATACAATTCCCTCATAAGAGAGGGTTGTATTCTATGGAAACAAACCCCTAAAAATAACTTCTACTATCATATCTATGACCTTATAATGAATGGTTCAGATAGACTATGAAATTACAATATTTTACAAGGCAATTTTTCCCAATATTTTTCTTTGGGACTGTAGCCCCCCTAGACCCCACTGGCGACATTTGTGGGGGGGAAATCCCCCCCATACCCTCCCTTTAGGGAATGGGGTCTTGTTATCATGTAAATTTGCCTTGGGTTTTTTATCCCTTAGGTTTGAATTTTTTAGCCTTTAGCCTTTAGGTTTGATTTATTTTTCTTTGTGTGATTTTCTTAGGTTAGCTTGAACAAATAAAGACTTGTGGTTTTGGCTCATTTTTGGCCCACACATAGATTTTAAGCCTAGGTTCATTCTATGGTTTATGATTTTGACTCACCTCTTGACTTGACATCAAGCATAACCCATCCCATGATCTTAATGAATTGACACATCACTCCATCCACTCATACCCTTTATCCTTTCCATGATGTCCCTATGTCCATTAAAGGGGGTCAAATAAAATTTTGAAAATGGCATTGCCAACTCACTAGGAGTTATGTAGCACACCCTTTGTCCTTTTATCATTGTCATAATTCATCATAATCAGCTAAGGTCATGATTTGCCTTGTTTTCAGTGCCCTTGTCGATTAAAAAGGATATTAAGATCTAGTCATTAATGAGTTTGCTAATGGTTTGAGCATTTAGATTTTCTCTCAAGCTTGGCGCTGCTAAAATCACTAGTTCAGACTAGTTGCAGACTGCACTACAGGATCAACTACCAAAGATAAATTGGAGGTTGAGGTGGATGTGGTAGTTTCCTAACTGGTTGCAGATCCTCCATTTTCAGTCACCATCTCCAGGTATTCTATGAGTCCTCTCAAATTGCATAGCAAAGTCTTGAGATACCCCTACCTCATCATTTGGTAGCATCTGACGCTACAAACTACTTCTTCCCTCATCCATTTGCATCTGTAGCTTTTCTCCCATAGATCTTTCAACCATTGTCACATGGATTTTATAGAGGCCAATTTGTTTTGCTCCTGAATATTGAGTACATGTGCAATCACTTGGTCCTTGTGTGCACATTGTGCTACAAAAAGACGGTGCTAAAAACTATGCTACATATCCCCTATTTCATGCACTGTGTTTTACTTGGATTGTTCAGTGTTATCCTTTGTATTCAGAGACCCATGCATAGCCCCTTATTTTCACTGTATCATAATTCATCCATCTCAAGATCTATTGGAAGTGATTAGAAGAAGTCCCTACCCTTCCAAAGCATTGATGACCATGGTGTGGTGATTTAAAGCTGAACAGTGCATCCTTCCCTTCCTGAACTCATAATTTCTCTCTCTTAATTTTAAAGAAAGGCCATCAAACTAGTCTATTGTTAAATCAAGGTGAGTTAGAGGAAAATCCTGAGAGAGATAAACCATTAGTCACTGTCATCTCTCACTGATTTATGCCTCTATTTGTTTTCTTACCCCTCACTACACCACAACCTTGGATCCACTGTCTTTATTCATGGAGACACCTCAAATGAAGAAATCTCACAAGGGAGGAACTGTGGTCAGTACTGAACCCTATGAAATGCACCTATTTGATGTTGAGACAATGGTCAGGGAGGTTTTCCAAAGGGTTGCATGCCTCTCTTTTTCCCAAAACATGCAGAGGGGACACCCTGAAGTAGCAAGGCAATTTGCATTACATTTTGATGGCATTAAGACTAAGGTGGGAGACCTTGAGTTTGAGGTATCTGAAGCCTCTATTGCAACAACCATTGGGATTCATAATACTGGTGAGAGGTGTTTTAAATACATGATCCTAAATGTTTCCTTCTCCAAGGACTTCCTCAAATCAAACTATCTGAAAGATAATTTGTCCAAGGGAGTGCCTAGAATCCACCTAGTTGAATATTTTAATAAAATGTTGAAGATCATCCAGACATACTTTACTTGTGAGGGAAGGTTTAACATGTTATACTAGTACCATATAAGACTCTTGCTACATTTTACTGGTAAATATGCAATGAATATCCATTTCTATCTTTTGAGGAGCATGGGGAAGATGTCTGGTAGAGTCCAAGCCAAGTCTAAGGCTGTGGACACTAGTGTCTTTCACTCTAGATTGATCAGAATGTTGGTGATGGAAGAGTTGAAGAAGAGGAAAATTCCTTGGGAACAGTTCATTATCTATGCCCACATGTAGTTGGATATAGCCTCTACTCCTCAGTCTAATATGCAGATCCCTTTTCCATCTACCAGTGTTGCTCCAGCAGGAACAAGCAGGAAAAGAAAGAGAAAAGCATCTACTCAAGACCAATAAGTCATCAAGGAAATTGAAGAAGCATAGAGGGAGGCTCATCAATCTCCATAGAGAGACTTTTCACCTCCTCTTGGACTTGAATTGGAAGACATCCCTTCATCCACTAAAGCCACATCCAAGAGGGGAAGGAAATTTCGTTTCTCTTCATCTCCTCCAACAGCTAAGATCAAAATCAGGAAGCCTTTTACTAGATCATCATCTCTCAAGGAGGATGTTGAAGCAGAGGTGCTACCTAAGGTTTAAGTTCCAAGGAAAACAAATATAAGGGTAAATGCATTGAGAAGCCTATTGGGGTGATAGATAGAGCCCATGTGCAATAGAAAGATAAAGGTGAAGCCATTGAGAAACATGTTGAGGTTATCAACATCAACACTCCACCTAGTAATCACACTTTCAAAAGATTGATTAGATAGCTTAAGGAGGATAGGAAGGAAGTTTCTCATTTGAAAGAAGAAAGTTTATCTGAGAGAATTAAGATGAAGGATCTCGTGGATATGTACAGTGACACCCTTGATCTGGGAAAATTTTCAACAAGAAGAGCCCCGCCTCTCCATAAGCAACTTAAGAACCTCTACAGGCAAAATAGAGGCTTTCAATCTCAAAATAGAAAGCTCGAGGAAGAATTGCAACATTTCAAGGATGAATTGTCCCAAAGGAACTTGAATGTTCTGGTATAATATGCCATTGAAAGAGATGAATTGGTAGTGAAGAAGAGCACACTTGCAGTCAAGAAGAGTATCCCTGCAAAAGAAAGACATGTCATTATGATAGAGGGAATCTCTCCTGCAACAAGGAGGAGTGCTAGGTTGATGAAGTAGTTGGGGGATATAAGATCCATTTTTGTGGGTGGTCTCTTTTTGCAAGAGTAAAGTGATAAAGGAATTATAATTTTTTCCACCTATATAGGCAGCTACAGGCTCCTAACCCATCAACTAAGTTTTTTGTACTTTTGAAGGATTGGTCTCATCACATAGAAAAATCACATACATTTTGTAGCGCCATGGCACTGCGGAATCGTCTATATAGTATGTTCTGCAATTTTTCTACCTAATATACTATGGAATATCCTAGCTAAATTACATAGTGGCGCTACTGTTTTTGCAAAATGCTACGAAATCTCCTAGTTGAACTCAACAATGGCACTACCAAATCTGTAGGAACAGCTGATAGATGGCGCTAACAAATACACAGAGTTGTTTTGATGAATGTCTCTACCAATTCCGTAGAGGCTATTTTAGGTATGGAGCTACCGAATTTACAAAATCTATTTTTGGAGGGCCGCTAAAGAATTTCATATAGTCATTACACAGGATTGGCACTACGGAAATTGTAGGCCTATTTTGGAGGAGGCTCTACGAAATGTGCAGAGTGGTTTTGCAAAGGGCGCTATAGAACTAGATACCCAATGTGTTACTGACTGGTGCTATGAACTGACACCTCCAATCAATGGATTTTATTTCATGACACCTTTGGATGGTTGATGATGTGGATAGAACCGAGGATCACATGTGGCAGCATGGTGACAACATACAACCCATGAAGGAAACTTGGAAATGGAAAGGAATGCGCCTAAAGGGAGGCATGTCATTTATTTCTTGTTGGAGTGCTTTCCAACATGGTTCCTATTTTGTAGCAGTTTGTTAAGATTTGTTAGAACAAGTGTTAGAATGATAGTTGTTTTAGATAATCCTAGGGGGAGGGAGGCTAGCTCGCACCTCTAGTTGTTGCCTTTCCTTTTTGGTTATAAATACATATTCTAAATGATTAAGGGGGTTAGAATGGTTGAGATGGGCTCCCTAATTGTAATATTTCTGACTAAGTAGATTGTTCTCTGGTTATGTATTGGACTTGAGAATTTTTTATTAATAGAAGTCAACTTCTCTTTATATCATCTTGTTGCCTCTTATGCTGAAGTATTCATGATTGGATGATCCACATGAGATTGTTATGGTTGTGTTATGATGAATGTTTGATTATAATACTACTATGACGTTCTTCAGTGTTCTTTAACTTTGAATTCAAGAAGTTCTTGTGCTTGAGTTTTTCCTCCTTAAGCTACTTGAAGACCTGATGTCAATAGAAGACCTCTACACCTCCCTCACTAAAGTACTCCTATTCACTTGTACTCTAATTCACTGACTGAAGCTAATCAAGACCTCATTTTCTTTTGCATGCTAGCCCATATTTCTGAGTTGAAACATTATTATTTTGAGTCTTTACCTTTAAACACTCATTTACATTTACACATACTTTCATGGGTACTCGGCTTATCCTCTTTGCAATCTGAGGGTGATTCCTAGTGATAACATTCTTGGTGCCATTTTCGGGGAACGAATTGAAGACATTTCCCTGGGATTGAATGAAAAATCATATTGATTCTAAAGGTGCATTAGAATTCAATACATTGAAGATTGCATCTTGCACCTGGCGACTCTATTGTTTCAGTTGTGGCTCCCAAAGGCAGACACACGAGGTCAACTCCACAACTACCTTTGGCTACACGTGAAGCTAACCCAGAGAAGATAATCAAGAAGGGAAAAGCTTCTCAAGAGAGTTTTCCTATTGTTGTATTAGGTACTTCTGGTCAGTTGCCTGAATCCATTCTTAATACACCAGTTGTTATATCAAGTATTCCTCCTTTACCTTCTACTGAAGTTTCTAGAAATTTGGATTTTGAAAGTTTTCTTGTCAAATACTCCTCCTTTAACCCATAATTGAAAGAAAAAAAATTTGAAATACTTGCCTCCCCTGATATTGTAAAGTGGTTCAGACTTGAGAGTCTTGAAGATTTCCCTACTTTTGGTTTTCCTAATCCTCCTCCTATCAAAGTTACTGAGACTAAAAAAAAGGAAACCTCATCTCCCTTGGAACCTATTTCATTTTCCCCAAAGGCTCAAACTCTTCCTGTGAAAAATGAAATCCCTCCTTCCTACATTCCTTTTTCTCCTAAGCTGCACATAGTCAAATCTTCGTCTCCTCCTTATACTCCTAAATTTCATAATCCAATGGCAGGTGCTAATGCTCTTATAAATAGGATGGATGCCATAGTGGCTTCTAGGTATTACCCTCTTATCTTACCTCAACCTATGAATTCTCTCCATGCTAGAGAATACCTTAAGTACATGCCCAAGTTCACAGGGGAGGAAGACATAACTGCTGAAGAACACCTTGTTGCCTTTTATAGTTATGCAGACAATCTTAACATTGAGAATGAAGATGTATGGATGAGAGTATTTGTACATATCCTTGATGGTGAGGCTAGGAACTGGTTTAGGGGTTTGAATCCTGGATCTATTGTTTGGATTTAAGATTTAGATGATGCTTTCTTGAGACAATGGGGGGATAAAAATATTTTCTTTATAATATCACATAATTTGGATCCCTTAAGAGGAAAGAGGGAGAATTTGTTTATGACTTCTTCAAGAGATTCAATAAAATGTACTACAAGATCCTTGTTGAAATAAAGCCTACAGAAACCTCTGCCAAGATCGCCTATGGTAGTGCTTTTGACCCTAAGTTTTTCCTTCTACTAAGAGAAAGAAGATCTACCTCCTTAGCTCATATGCAAGATGCAACCTTAGAGGTAGAATCCAACATAGTGGCATCTGAAAAACTTAGGGGAAAATATGATAGGGACAAGAGAAAAATTAGAGTTGAAGCCTCAACCTCTGATTCCTCTATTGTCCATCCTTAAGTTGATGAACTTACAAAATTGGTAAAATCACTTTCTGTTTAAATGGAGAAGTTAAAACTTGAAGGAAAACATACCTATAGGAACACATAGAATGTTGATAATAGAGGTAACTTCAGAAGTCCAAATAATGCTCCGTAGATCCTCCCAAGAGATCCAAAAAATAGAGATAGGGATGATAAAAAAATTCAAACCCCTCTCCAAAAAAACCTTTTTGTTGATGAAGAAGGAGAGGATGAAGAAACTAATCCTGAAATACATTGCCTTGGTGACACCTCTTCATCCCCTCATTTGACCCAATCTGCATATGAAGATTCTCTCATGGATAGTCAAATAAATGAATTGAGCAAAGGAGAAAAAACAAAAGAAAATCCTAAGAGATACAACCTGAGGTCCAAAAATAAAGAGGAAAAGACTAACACTTTTGATCAACGCACTAAACCAAAAAATTATGCTAAGCCTGTGGCAGCTGGCAGCAAAAAAAATATGCACAAAGCCCTCAAGCATTGGTTAAGAATCCTACCCCAAAAGTCAGGGAGATTCTAAAATCTCCATCTCCCTTCATCTTTCAAAGTGAGATTCAAAAAATAAAAATCCTTGTACCTTTTTTGGAGCTGATAAAAAATGAGGAATTCAAAAGATATCTTTCCAAAATGTTGTAGCCCGAACCTTCCTCCAATTCCACTGATTCAATAAACCTTCAAGATGAAAAAACAACAATCATCCTAGGACCTTTGATAGAAGATAGAGATGATTCATCCCCTCCCTTCTATACATCAGTGAACATTCATGATAAAGTGTTTCACCACTGCTTGATGGACTCAGGGGAATCTCACAATATCATGCCAAAAAAATTCATGGATGAGCTTGGGTTGGAAATTATAAAAACATACCATGAATTATACTCTTTTGAATCTAGGAAAGTGATGTGTCTTGGGGTTATCAAAGATCTGGTTGTGACCCTGTTTCAGTTTCCCATGAAAAGTGTGGTCATGGATATTGTGGTGGCTGATGTCCCCCCTAAGTTTGGTATTCTCTTGTCAAGATATTGAATAAAAATACTAGGGGGAAACTTGCAGATAGACCTCACATATGCCGTGATTCCTGTGTTTGGGGGAGAACATAGAAGGCTTTACAGGGAGGCTCAATTAGCCTACATCATCAGTGATGAAGAAAACCCCACCAACCATCCTATTTTTGCACCTGATATTGATTTAGGATCCAGTATATTGCAGCTCATAGATGCTCCTCAAGCTCCTCTTAAAATAAAAAAATAGTCCATTACCTTTTTTGAATATTCTCCTCCAAATACCTTTGTTTGGAAGATGTTTTGTGATGGATCCTCTTATAATGAAGGCGTTGGTGCTTGAATAGTCTTTTTTTCCCCTACTCAAGAGATCATATCTTTGTCCTACAAGCTTGAATTTGAAACTACAAACAATGTGGCAGAATATGAAGCTCTTGTTTTGGGTTTGAGGGCTACCAAATACATGGGGATTGAAGAGCTAGCTGTGTTTGGAGATGTTGAATTAATTTTCTATCAAATCAAAAATCTGTACCAAGATAAACACCCAAGGCTAAGGACTTACAGAAATGAAGTTTGGGATATTGTTGACAGTTTCTTCTTAGATTTTAATATCTCATTTGTTCCAAGAGAGGAGAAAACCATGGCAGATTCTTTGGTTGTTTCAACAAGTAATCTCAGAGTCCCTTTTCCACCTAAACTCAAATATGATGTAGAATTCAAGTATAGACCCTCTATACCTAACAATGTCAAACATTGAAAAGTTTTTAAGGATGATCTTGAAATTAAAAGATTTCTTGAGACCGTGGATGTGTTTTCTTCCTTGCATATTGATCAAGATCATGATACTTAAAATAACCCTCATGATGTTGTTTTTCTAAATAAAATTGCTAACCATCATATTGTTTAGTTTCCTAGTAACCATATTCCTAAAGGACTAGTTCCTTTGGAGAGATTGTTCGATAGAAATGATGTTGTTGTAAAGGTTAAAGGTTCAACTGAAAATGTTGATGTGACTAAATTTAATGTGGGTACATAGGAGGATCCAAAATATGTCAAGTTGTCTAGCAGTTTTTCAAAGGAACAAAGGGTTGAATATGTTAAGTTGTTAAAAGAGTTTGTTGATGTGTTTTCATAGACATATGAAGATCTGAGAACATATGACACAAACATCATTGAACATAAGATCCCTTTGAAATAAGAGACCAAGCCATTTAGGAAAAAACTTAGACAGATAAATCCTATGTTTCTCCCTATTATGGAAAAAGAGTTAAAAAATATTTTGGATGCCAAGATCATCATTCCTTTGAGATACTATGAATGGGTGGCTAACTTGGTCCCAGTGAGAAAGAAAAATGGGGAAATCAGACTTTGTGTCGATTTCAGAAATTTGAATAGAAGATCCAAGAAAGATAATTACCCCTTACCAAATATGGAGCACATATTGTAGAGGATGACATGTTCATCTAGGATGTCTATGATTGATGGATATTCTGGCTACAATCAGATCTATGTCTTTCCTGAAGATAGAGAGAAGAGAAACTTTACTACTCCTAGGGGCACATTCATGTATGCTAAAATGCCTTTCATATTGATGAATGCAGGAGCAACCTTTCAGCGAGCCATGGACATTAACTTTATTGGGGAGAAGGAAAAGTTTGTAGTCATATATTTGGATGACATTATAGTGTTCTCACAATCTGATAAACAACATTATCATCATTTGAAAAAGTTCTTCTTGAAGTGCAGAAAGTTTGGTCTCTCTCTCAATCCTAAAAAGTCATTGTTTTCTATGAAGGAGGGGAAATTATTGGGGCACATTGTATCAACTGAAGGGGTAAGAATTGATTCAAGCAGAGTAAAATCCATCCAGACCTTGTCTCCCCCTAGATCCAAGAAATAAGTTCAGTATTTCTTGGAGAAAATCAATTTTTTGAGAAGGTTCATTTCAAATTTTGTTGAATTGGTAGAGTATATTACAGTCATGCTGAGAAAAGGAAATGAAGTCAAATGGACTATTGAGTCTCGAAATTCTTTTGATCAAATAAAAAAGGCTTTGAATGAAGAAATTGTGCTCATCATCCTTGACTACTCCAAGGATTTTCTAATATTTTATTTTGCTTCATTTGACACAATAGTTGTTATTTTATTGTAGAAAAATGTAGAAGGGTTAGAGAAGCCTATTGCCTTTTTCAACAGGGCATTGAGGGATGCCGAAATAAAATATGACATCATGGAAAAGAAGGCTTATTCTTTGGTCAAATCCCTCAAGGATTTCAGAGTATATGTGTTGCATTCAAAAGTTGTTTCATATGTGCCTTCAGCCTCAATGAAAGAGATACTTATTCAACTTGACATAGATGAGAGGAGAAGCAAATGGATTGCCAAAATTCTGGAATTTGATATTGAAATAAAGCCCCACTAAATTGGTTAAAGGTCAAGGTTTAGCTAGGTTACTGGTTGAATCAAATTGCAAATCTTTGGGGGTTGATTTCATAAACATTAGCTCAGAAAATCAGCAAGTTGAGTTGTCTGATAAATATTCTCAAGTCAGCCCCCAATTGGCAGAATGCACTTGGTACAAGGACATCATATGTTTTCTGCAAAATTTGCAACCTCCTAATGGTTTGGAAAGGAACAAGGTAAGATATTTGAAGCTCAAAGAAATCAGATATTGTCTTATTGAGTAAGTTTTGTATTGGAAAGATCCTCTAGGATTGCTTTTGAGATGTCTTGATCCACAGGAGACCCAAAAGGTTATGTCTAATTTTCATGATAATTTATGTGGGGGCCATCACTTCTGGAGAACCACAACCTATAAAATCCTCAGAGTTGGGTATGTTTTTCCTAGCCTTTTAACTAACGTTTGTGTAAATATTAGAGCTTGTGTCAAGTGCCAAAAGTTTTCTGGAAAGTAGCAGCTCAAATATTTTCCATTGAAGCATGTGGTAGCTTCAGTACCTTTTCAGTAGTGGGGCCTAGACTTGATTGGGGAAATTCATCCTACTTCAAGTGGTCAACATAGGTGAATTTTTACTGCCACTGATTACTTAACCAAATGGATAGAATCCTTCCCTACAAGGAATTCCTCCCACAAGGTAATCATTGGTTTTCTTGAGGATATTATGTCAAGATTTGGTTGTCCGTGCAAAATTGTTATTGATAATGCTGCATCTTTCAAGGCTGAACCATTTATCAAGTTTTATGAACAGTATGGTATTACATTGGCTCATTCTACTCCTTACTACCCCCAAGGGAATGGATTGGAATAATCCTCTAACAAGAGCCTTGTAAAGATCATCAAGAGATTGTTAGAAGACAACAAGAAAGCATGGGACTCAATGCTGAAATTTTCTTTGTGGGCTGATAGAGTTACAACAAAGAGATCACTTGGTGTCTCTCCTTTGCAGCTTGTGTATGGAGTTGAGGTTATCTTTCCTACTCAGTTTTATTTTCCCATGGAAAAATTCTTCCAAGACTACCAATGAGAACCTGATGATATGGTCAGAAGAATACAATAGTTGGTAGAAGTGTAGCAGACTAGAGAGAAGCTATTGGACAAAGCATAGAACCATCAACAAAAGATCAAGAAAGCCTTTAACAAGAAGGTAAGAAAAGAAGACTTCCAGTTGGGAGATATAGTGCTCAAGTAGGATGCACCTAAGCAAGACAAAGAAAAGCATGGTAAATTTGAAGCATTGTGGATTGGTCCCTTCAAAATTTATGAGGTATTTTCAAATAACACATATAAGTTGCAGAATTTGGAGGATTACGAAGATTTTGGTGGCCCTGTCAATGGGCACTTTCTAAAAAAAGTATTTTTCTTAAGCCATGAGTGGCTTTCCATTTCATTGTAAATATCATTTTTGTTTTATTTCTGATTGAATAAGTGACCCCATAGCCCTAGGATAAGGCACTGAAACTGCTTGTTCTTGGCAGCTCATAGGGAGCATGCCATCCCCTGTGGAGCCAATCTTATCACATAAATTTGCCTTGGGTCTTTTATCCCTTAGGTTTAATTTTTTTATCCTTTAGACTTTAGGTTTGCTTTATTGTTCTTTGTGTGATTTCCTTAGGCTAGCTTGAACAAATAAATACTTGTGGTTTTGGCTCATTTTTGGCCCATACATAGATTTTAAGCCTAGGTTCATTCTATGGTTTATGATTTTGACTCACCTCTTGAATTGACATCAAACATAACCCATCCCATGATCTTAATGACTTGACACATCACTCCATCCACTCATACCCTTTATCTTTTCCATGTTGTCCCTATGTCCGTTAAAGGGGGTCAAATCAAATGTTGAAAAAGGCATTACCAACTCACTAGGAGTTTTCATAGTGCACCCTTTCTCCTTTGATCCTTGTCATATTTCATCATAATTAGCCGAGGTCATGATTTACCTTGTTTTAAGTGCCCTTGTCACTTAAAAAGGATATTAATATTTGTTCATTAATGAGTTTGCTAATAGTCTTAGCATTTGAATTTTCTCTCAAGCTTGGCGCTGCTGAAATCACTAGTTCAAACCAGTTGTAGACTGCACTATGGGATCAACTACCAAAGATAAATTGGAGGTTGAGGTGGACATGGCAGTTTCCTAACTAGTTTTAGATCCTCCATTTTTAGTCACCATCTCTAGGTATTCCATGAGTCCTCTCAAATTTGATAGCAAATTCTTGAGATACCCCTACCTCAGCATTTGGTAGCGTCTGGCGTTGTAGACTACTTCCTCCCTCATCCATTTGCAAGAGTAAAGTGATCAAGGAAGTATAATTTTTTCCACCTATACAGGCAGTTACAGGATCCTAACCCATCAGGTAACTTTTTTGTTCTATTGAAGGATTGGTCTAATCACACAGAAAAAGCACAGACATTCTGTAGCACCATGGCACTACAGAATCGTCTATATAGTATGTTCTGCAATTTTTCTTCCTAATATGCTACGAAATATCCTAGCCGAATTACACAGTGGCGCTACCGTTTCTGCAAAGCGCTACAAAATATCCTATCTGAACTCAACAATGGCGCTACCAAATCCACAAAGATGTTTTCATGAATGGCACTACCAATTTTGCAGAGGATATTTCAGGTATGGTGCTACCGAATCTGCAGAAGCTATTTCAGGAGGGGCGCTACAGAATTGCATGCAGTCATTACATAGGATTGGCGCTACAAAACCTGTAGGCCTATTTTGGAGGAGGCGCTACAGAATGTGCAGAGTGGTTTTGCAAAGGGCACTACAGAACTGGCTATCTAATGCATTACTGAATGGCGCTACGAACTAGCACCTTCAATCAAGGGATTCAAGTTCATGACACCTTTGGATGGTTGATGATGTGGATAGAACTGAGGATCATAGGTGGCAACATGGTGACAACATACAACCCTTGTAGGACACTTGAGAATGGAAAGGAATGTGCCTAAAGGGAGACATACCATTTATTTCTTGTTGGAGTGGTTTCCAACATGATTCCTATTTTGTAGCAATTTGTTAAGAGATGTTAGCACATGTGTTAAAATTAAGTTGTTTTAGAGAATCCTATGGGAAGGGAGGCTAGCTCGCACCTCTAGCTGTTTCCTTTCCTTTTTGGTTATAAATACATATTCTAAATGATCAAGGGGGTTTGAATGGTTGAGCTGGGCTCCCTAGTTGTAATATTTTTTACTAAGTAAATTGTTCTCTGGTTATGTACTGGACTTAATAATTTTTTATTAATAGAAGTCATCTTCTCTTTATATCATCTTGTTGCCTCTTATGCTGTAGTATTCATGATTGGATGGTCCACATGAGATTTTTATAGTTTTTTTATGATGAATGTTTGATTATAATACTGCTATGATGTTCTTCAATGTTCTTTGACTTTGAATTCAAGAATTTCTTGTGTTTTAGTTTTTCCTACTTGGGTTTCTTGAAGACCTAATGTCAATAGAACACCTCTACACCTCCCTCACTAAATTCTTCCTCATATTCACTTTTACTCCCATTTACTGGTTGAAGCTAATAAAGGCCTCATTTTCTTGTGCATGCTAGCCCAGATTTCTAAGTTAAAACATTATTATTTTGAGTCTTGTCCATTTGACCTTTAAACACTCATTTACATTTACACATAATGTGATGGGTACTAGGCTTATCCTCTTTGCAATCTGAGGGTGATTCTTAGTGCTAACAGGTCCAAGAACAAATGAAACAAACATATGAATCATGAAGATAATCAAGCTCCACAACCAACAATCTCCCACTTGGAGACTGATAACAACAACTCCATTGTTGTTGTACCTCCTAGAATATACTCCACCTTGAACTTGGAAAATTTATCATCTTCACCTTCATGCTTGAAGACCAACTGAAACTGAGTAGGAACTCAGTTTCTCCCTGGTTACTCCCTTTGTTAACATGTTTGTAGGATTATGGCTAGTGTGTATCTTTTCCAACTTCAAATGTCCATATTCCAAGATGAATCGTATGAAATGGTACATGAGAGATATGTTCTTATTCTTCGATTGGAAGGTTGAGTTATTTGCAAGATGAATGACACTCTCACTGTCACAGTAAAACCTGTTATTCTCCTTCTTCTTTCCCAATTCCTCCATAAACCTCTGTAACCAAATCATTTCTTTACTAATCTATGTAGCAGCAACATACTCTGCTTTTGTTGTTGAAAGTGCAACAACCTTTTGTAGTTTTGAAATCCAACTTACTATTGTTCCATCAACAATAAAAACATACCCTTTGGTGCTCCTCCTACTATCTTTTTCACCTGGCATATCTGAATCAACATATCCCTATAGAAAAATGTTTGAACCTACAAAACATAATGCATGAGTAGAAGTACCTCTCAAATACCTGAGAATCCACTTTACTACCTCCCAATGTTCTTTACCTGGATTGTTCATATACCTGCTCACAACTCCCATTGCATGTGCAATATCTAGTCTTGTGCAAACCATCGCATACACCAAGATTTCTAACTATTGATGAATAAGAGACCCTCGACATGTATTATATCTCCTCTTATGTCTTGGGACACATTTCCTTAGTTAATTTGAAATGGTTGGCCAAAGGTGTACTAACTGGTTTTTCATTTTGCATTCTAAACTTCTCCAACACCTTCTCTATGTACTAACCTTGAGACAATGTCAATTTGTAATTTTGCATTTTTCTTGTTACTCTCATACCAAGGATTTTCTTTGTAGCACCCAAATCCTTCATCAAAAATGAATTAGCTAATTTCTTCTTGAGCACATTTATATCCTGCATATTAGACCCCGCAACAAGCATGTCATTTACATACAATAGAAAGATAATATAGCTTCCAATTTTTATTCTTTTAAAATAAACACGGTGATCAGAATGACATCTACTATAACCTTGTTCTGTCATAAACCTGTCAAAATTCAAATACCACAGCCTTGGGGCTTGCTTTAGGCCATACAAGCTCTTCTTCATGCTTCATACCAAATTCCCATTTCATTTGACCTCATACCCCTTTGGTTGTTGCATATAAATCTCCTCCTCCAAATCCCCATGGAGAAAAGTTGTTTTTACATCTAATTTTTCAAGATGCAAATCTTCTACTGCCACAAGACTTAAAATAGTCCTAATTGAAGTCATTTTAACAAAAGGAGAAAATATTTCATCAAAATATATAACTTTTTTTTGTGCAAACCCCTTTACAAAAATTCTAGCCTTGTACCACATTTTGCCTTCATCTTCTTCCTTCAACTTATAAACCCATTTATTCTTCAATGCTCTTTTTCCTGTAGGAAATTGAACCAAATCCCAAGTCTGGTTATTTACCAAGGAATCCATTTCCTCTTTCAACCCTTGCTCCCACTTCTTTTTAGTGTCTACCTGCATTGCATCTTCATAACATTTTGGTTCAGCAGAAATAGTCAACAATAAATAATAAAATGAAGGAGAGTATCGTTCAGGGGGTCTACTTAAATTGGTAGATCGTATAACAACACTTGTAAGATTTTGAGGTACATGTTTCTCCTGTTGTTGTACATTTTGATTTCTAGGTCCTTTGGAATTTCATTTTCAGTGATCTCATCGAGAACTATGTATTTTGGTTTTTCTTTTTCATGTTTCTTTCCCTACAACTAATATTTGTACATGAACTTCTCATTGAATATGACATCTCTACTCCTAATGATTTTGTGATTTTCATAATCCCATGAGCGATAACCAAAATCATTAACATTGTATCCAATAAAGGTACACTTCTTGGATTTTGCCTCAAGCTTTGTTCTATTTTCTTTATCAATATGGACAAATGCTTCAGAACCGAAAGTCTTCAAAAAATAATAGTTTAAATTTTTACATGTCCATTCCTCCTCTAGAATTCCACCATCCAAAGAGCTTGAAAATCATTTTTTTATTAAGTAAACAACATTATTTACAACATCTTCCCAAAAATGCAAGGGCAACCTGGCATGCAATATCATACTACTTTCACACTCCATGATTGTCTTGTTCATCCTTTCTGACACACCATTTTCTTGTGTTGTTCTTGGAACTGTCTTCTCTCTACAAATCCCATGGTATGAATAGTAATCATCAAAATCCTTATTGCAATATTCACATCCATTGTTTGATCTGAGACACTTCAACCTTTTTCTTGTCTCATTCTCAACCAAATATTTCCATTTCTTAAAAGTATCAAAAACATCATATTTTTGCCGAATGTAATAAACCCAAGTTTTTCTAGTTGCATCATCAATAAAATTAAGATAATAACAAGAGCCACCAAGAGATGATACTTTATTTGGTCCCCATACATGTGTATGCACAAGATCTAACCTTTCACTCTTATTTTGTTTTCTGACTCTGAGAAATATGACTCTCTTTTGTTTTCCATAAACACAACGCTCACAGAAATCCAAATCAATTTTTTTAAGATCTGGAAACAAATTTATTTTGTGAAGTATCTGCATCCCCTTCTCATTCATGTGTCCAAGCCTATGATTCCATAGTGGTGTATCCACTCTTGTAGAATCTAAAGAGATAGAAGAGTTAGTATTACCAGTACATAAATACAATGTACCTACCTTCTCTCCTTTTTCTATCACCAGTGATCCTTTGGTGACCTTCCACACCTTATCTGTAAATATGGATATATAGCCTTCACTTTCCAATTGCCCTATTGAAATTGGATTTTTCCTTAGATTTGGAACATGTATTACCTCTTTAAACAACCATTGGTTTCCATTGCTTTGCTTTATTTTTACCTTTCCCATTCCAACAATTTTG